>JBBJLS010016325.1:0-15472 GCA_037577275.1 Bryconaethiops microstoma
AGGCATGCAGCCAGCCCCTCGTAATAGGCCGTCCGAAGTGCGGAGTCTCCCCAGTTGGTCTAGACAGCGAGAGTGCGAAACTCTGTGGTGTACTTACTGATCAGATGGTCTCCCTGCCGCAGATGGTATAAGCGCATTGCCACATCCACCTCACTGTCAGGATGTTGGAATGCTGTCTTGAGTTGATTGGTTAATGAGGTGTAGCAGTAGCAGTCATCCGAATCAGACTTCAAGATGGCCGCTGCCCACTCGGCTGCCTGCCCGGTGAGGAGGAAGACGAGAAGCGCAATGCAGCTCCAATCCGAGGGGTAGCTGTCACAAACATGCGAACCCGCTTTCACAAACATGCGAAGGGAAGTGAGTACTCATGTGAAGCAGGTTTACCATGGACCGATCAAAGAGAGACCTCAATGACTGAGCAACGAAGACCTGTTCACATCCTGTTTATATACCCAGTGACGCGCTCATTTCTGGTGTCCCGTGCGCGTCACGTGACCAGTGCATGTGACAAGATTAAGCCCCTTTTTAACACAGTTAGTACACCGATGCGCATACAAATCTCAGGTGACTATTTAATATCATTTACTCCACTGTCAGATCTAAAGAAGAGGTAGCAGTTTTGGCACTTGATGCTAAGAAGGCATTTGACTAGATTGAATGGCCCTATTTGTTCGAAATATTGGAAAGATTTAAATTTGGTAAGAACTATATTTCAATGGTGAAGTTGCTTCATGTCAATCCTCATGCTCGCATTCTCACCAACCAGATTCTGTCACCATACTTTGGCTTGTATAGAGCGATGAAACAGGGTTGCCCCCTCTCTCCACTGATGTTTGCTTTGGTAATAGAGCCCCTTGCTGAAAGCATTTGTAAAGATATAACTATTTTTGGTTATAATACTGATACAACTACTAATAAAATCTCACTCCATGTAGATGATGTGTTATTATATATCACTCAGCCAGGAAAGACTATTCCTGCCACATTAGACAAAATTAAGTTATTTGGGTCCTTCTCTGGATATAGAATAAATTAGAATAAAAGTGAACTAATGCCTATACATGTGAGTGACCCATCTTGGCTACAAAAACTTTTCTCCCTTAATACCTGAACTTCAGTCAGGTATACAGTTCTGCAACACGCTCCCTAAATCACTCATTGGTAGAGTTAATGCTATAAAGATGATAATTTTGCCTAAGTGGTTGTACTTATTTCAAAATCTCCCTGTGTTCCTTCCTAAATCATTTTTTAAAAACGTGAATTCACTCATCTTACCTTTTTTATGGGGCAACAAAACACATAGAATTGCTAAGAAACATCTTTGCAAGTGAAAAATAGAGGGAGGGTTAGTGCTTCCGGATTTCTTGGGCTTCGCATATAAAATTCATGACACACTGGTTAGCGGACAACGGCAATCCCCTCACATGGTTGCAACTGGAGCAGGAAGCTTGTCAGCCTTACTGTATTGGAGCTATACTGCTGTCTCCCCTGCCCACTGATAAGTCTATGTATGACGACAATGTGGTGATATACCACACCATACATATTCTCAAGCAGATTAAACTACACTTTAACTTGAAGTTTTCATCCTCTATTACACCCATTGTAGGCAATCCATCTTTTAAACCATCTATCCTAGAGAATACATTTAGACTTTGGAAACAGGTAGGACTTTGCACAATCAATAATTTATACTAGAAGGGTATATTTGCCTCTTTCAAGCAGTTACAAGAGATATACAAGCTACCAGGGAGAGACATTTTCAGATACCTGCAGATAAGAGACTATGTCAGGAAATACGTACAGGGTTTTGATAGTCTTAACATTTCCTGTCTTAATAAGTGTCTCCAACTTTCACCTCGTAGTGAGAAATTTATTTCTTGCACCTATCAGAATCTAATGTCAATGAGCTCTGTGAACTCTATCAGTCTAAATGGGAAGAAGAATTAGGTATCACAATTATCGACATTCAATGGGAAGAAGGTTTGCAGAATATCCATAAATGCTCCTACAATGCAAGACACTGCTTGATTCAATTTAAAGCTTTACACCATCTACACTTTTCAAAAGAAAGGTTAAATAAAATACACCCTGAGGTCTCTCCTATCTGTGAGAAATGCTCTCTAGCTGAAGACACGTTAAGCCACAGTTTAGTTTTTTGTCCCAAGGTTGAAAAATATTGGGCTGACATCTTTCATTTATTGTCTCAAATTCTTTGTGTGCAGTTAAACTGTGATCCAATAACAATTCTTCTGGGCATCTTTGATGATGCTGTGGGAATAGACAGTGCAAAGCGATGTTTTATATCCTGTTGTATTATCATTGTGAAGAAACTTATTCTCACCCATTGGAGATGCACCTCCCTTAAATCTCTGGCTTAAGGATCTTGCAAACACATCACATCTGGAATGAATACGATATACTCTTTGTGACAGACTCTCCTCTTTCAGTAAAATTTGGACATCTCTCTCTACATTTCTGCAGCTATAACCAGCAGTTATAGTTTTTTGGCTTCTCATTATGATGAACTAGCTGGACAGCTGGGTCTGGGACTGGGGTTGTGGGTGTGTGGGAGGATTGTGGGTGTGTAACATATTAATGTTATGATTTGTTATATTTTGTTATGCTGTGTGATATTAATGTACAAAAAAAACAACAATGTAAATTCCATTGTCATACAACATGTGAACTGCTCAATAAATATATCTTGAAAAAAAAATGGAATCGTCAAGCTACTCAATTTATAAAGGAAAGTGGGAAGTTTCCAAGTTTAAAGGATTTTGCCGAATTCATGTCTTCTGAAGCGGAGATTGTGATGTCATCCACTCACGTCATTTCAGGCTCTCCACTCTGTGAACTTCACCACAGTCACTGGTAAAGGATGCCAAAAGGGAAAAAGGCCCACCTCTAGTGTTCACCATTTGTAGGCAATAACTGAGATTGAACTCACAAGCCCAAATGTTAAAACGCCATGCATGCTCTGTCAAAACAACGGGTACAAATTTCACAGTTGCACACAATTTAAGGGCAAATCACTTGAATGAAGGAATGAAGGGAATATATAAAGGAGAAGAAACTTTGCTATGGCTGTCTCAAAACCGGACACAGCGCAAAGAACTGTCATTACAGACTTGTATGTGAAGTGTGTAAGTAAAAACATCCTACCTGTCTGCATGACTTCACCTATGGCAATGGTAAATTGGCCACAAACCAGCCACGAATTCAATACAGAACAGGTTGTAACCATCCTGTCTCTCAATATAGAAACCAATGAACAAGGCGTAAATACTGCCATGATTGTATCAGTATGGGTTTCATCAGAGCAACATCCAGGTACATCCATGCTCTCTTGGACACGCAGAGTGACAAAGTGTTTATTGACCAAGATGTGTCTAATAACCTACAAGCTAAGTCCACCCCAATATGGTTAAGACTCACTATACTGATTGGTAAGGATGTTGCTGTGCCAAGTGAACGTGTCTCAGGTCTCAAGGTGAGAGGCTACAACTCCTCAGATATGATTGAACTCCCTCCTGCTTACACTAAAGACTGTATACCTGTTATCAGCTCTGACATTCCTACCTGTGAAACAGCAAGACAATGGAATCTTCTCAAGGAAATGGTGAACAAGATTCCTCCTCAGTTAGTGTTGCGTGCCGTGGCACGTAGAGTTTGTTCTCTCTCTCTCTCTTGCTCTCTCTCTCTTTCGCTCTCTGTTAGTCGACGTAGGTGGATCTACAGACATTGATTGGAGTCCAGTCTGTTCGGCGCCCATTGGTGTGCTGACGACGACGTCCCGCCTCCGGCCCTCTACTGATTGGCCGATCGGCATTGCAAGCTGCAGTAGGCGACATGGTCGTCTGGAATCCCACCTTTCACCCTTAAAAGCTGGATAAAAGAAATGGGCAAAAGGAGAGAGACTGAAACCTTGGTTTAAAGACAGACTCCTTGTTAAGTCTCCATTTGTTGCCAGACTTTCTATGTGTGGTTCAGGCCTGTTGTTTGTTAAGTGTTTCAGTGTTCTTTGTGTTCACTTGTCTAATCTAGGTTGGGATAGTCTATCGTAACTCTGGTTCACATTTCATCCTGTATGTTGGAGACACTACTTAGAGGCAGACACCACCCTTGTACGTTTGGGATTAGTTAGTGGGAAACGGTAGGGAGGTTTAGGTGTTTTTTGTTGTTTTCTTTTCTTTGGTGTTGTCTTACGGTCCCACCTAGAATCTGTTCTGTGTATCGTGTCTATATCTGTATATAGTTGTAAATATTTGACTCACATCCTTTATATAAAAACTTAGATAAAGTTTTGTACATAATATTTTCTTGTCAGTGGTATTATTTTCATGACTAGACTTTAGTGTTTTCCACCCCATCTGCACCCTTTCATTCCCTATACATAACAGTTAGTATGTGAAGTTGGCCTTTTAATTGGCTACAGTAGCTCCAAGGCATTAGCTGAAAGGCAGGTAATCTTAGGCGGAGAGAACGAACCCTATGCAGTTCGCACAGCATTGGGCTGGAGTATTGTAGGCCTGACATTGTCTCACGTTGACTCTTTTAACCTGTCTACTCTGTGTCACAGAGTTGCAGTTAAAGAGCTCCCCTTGGTCACTCCAGCTGATGCAATCAATGTTCTGGAATCAGAGTTTAAGGATGATAACAAGGATTACAGGTCAGTGTCACAAGATGACATTCTCTCTTTGAACATGTTGAAGGAAGGCGTTTACAAAAACACTGACGGACATTACAAAATGCCACTTCCATTTAAGGCGAGACCTCTTACCAGACAATAAGCAAATGGCCACTGTGCAGCTTCAAAGCCCCAAAGCCAAACTGTCGAAAAACCAAAGGTACAAGGAACAATATGTAAAGTTTATGAGAGAAATCATAGAAAAGGGTGATGCAGAGGAAGTGCACAGTGAAACAAAAGAAGGAGAAAAGTGGTACATTCCACAACATGGGATATATCACCACCAAAAACCAGAAAAAGTCAGAGGCAACAGTCTGAATGATTATTTGCTGTCAGGCCCAGATTTGTTGAAAAATATAATTGGTGTCCTCATCAGATTAAGAAGGCATCAAGAGGCATTATTATGTGTCATTGGAAAAATGTTCCACCAATTTCATGTGTATGAAGCAGACAGAGTTTCTATGGGAATGGGAAATACCCCCACCTGCAGACATTGACACGAACGTACCACTCGGAGATCCAGAGGTTAAGAAGGTACATGCACTGAACACGCTCAAAACAGAGAAGAAAGGTTTAACAGACAAGTTAACAAAGTTTTCTTCATGGTACAAAGCTACTCAAGCAATAGCTCGACTCATTCCCTGTGCCAAGAGAGATAAAACAACAGGCCACAGTACAGTACAAGAAAGACAAAACGCACAATGTGTTATCCTAAAGGACATACAAGCAAGTGAATATGCAAAGGAGATAAAGCTGCTCAAGAATGGAAAGCAACTTTCTCTCAAAAGCAAACTGTTTCAAATGGACACTTTTCTTCATAGTGATGGACTCCTTAAGGTGGGAGGAATACTCAGAAACGCCTTATTATCCTCCACACTGAAACACCCAGTGATAGATTCAAATGGTCACCATGTCACTCAACTAATAAGTCATTTCCATAGTAAAGTGCAACACCAAGGAAAAGGGTTGACAATCAATGTGATCGGATTAAGTGGATTTTGGGTTCCCAGCATCAACAAAGCAGTGGCAAACTTTATACACCAATGTGTGAAGTGTTGCAGACTCTTAAGAGGCACAGAGGATCAGAAAATGTCTGATCTCCCAACGCAGCACTTAGATCCATCTCCACCGTTTACATTCTGTGCAATGGACTGTTTTGGTCCCTTTCTAACTAAGCAAGCTCACAAAGCGCACAAATGTTATGGACTTCTTTTTACATACCTTTGCTGCAGAGCGGTGCACATAGAAATGTTGGACGACATGACTGCAGACACCTTCATCAATGCACTCTGCTGTTTTATAGCCATAAGAGGAGCTGTCAATGTAATAAGATGCGACCAAGGAAGTAACTTTGTCAGAGCTAAAAATGAACTACAGGAAACTTTATAAGAAGTGTACTCTAACCGTGTTACCACATTTCTTCCTGAGAAACAGTGTGACTTCAATATACACACTCCTCATTCAAGCCATACAGGAGGTGTATGGGAAAGGCAAATCAGGACAGTTCGAAACATTCTGCACTCAACAGTTTCACTTTCATCAGGCAGAATGGACGATGCATCATTAAGGACATTCTCTTATGAAACAATGGCGACTATCAATAGCAGGCCTCTTATGCTGGACAACCTAAGGGACCCAAACAGCCCAGAGCCTTTGACACCAAATCACCTGCTTACTATGAAGTCCAAGACAGCCCTGCCCCCTCAAGGTAAATTAATCAAAGAGGATGTAAAAGGGGGCGGCAGGTGCAGTACTTATCAGAACAGTTTTGGTCATGCTGGAAAAGGGAGTATTTATCCAACATTGCAACGGACTCGTAAGAAAGATAAAAATTTGCTTCGTAGAAAAGAAGATTGAGAAAGGACAATATTCCAGGAAACTGCAGAAAGTGGTTTTGCTATTAGAGACAGTTTAACCACATTCTGCAGTTTAAGGTTCATTCTTTCTTATAAACTATGTGTTCTTATGCAGTTAATTTGTTATAGATCATTAGGAAATCATTATCACTCTACTTGGTCCCTAATTAAACTCTAATGATTTGGTGAGACTGTAAATCAACCTTATTGATATTTTCTTTATCATGATTTGGTTCATAAGCACTTATTATTCTGTTGCAGCTTGGACACAGCTAATGATTTTTTGAAAGGTATAGAACAGGGAGTCGGAAATCAGGTGATGTAAACTGTACAGCAGCAGCGCGAGTTTCAATGTGGAGAGAGAAAGTGTGCTCAACGGTTAAGAAACAGGAAAAAGGCGGCTGTTAAGGTGTAGTTCTAAGTTGCAAACGGTTCCTTAGTGCCTGGTTGATGAGGTAACAAGGTTGGTATCCAAGTTTGTTGTGTAAATGTGTACTTTATTTCACTGAGCATAAAGCTGTTAACCGCTACCAAGTGTAACAGTTAAGTTTGCACCAACTCGAGGGTGCTCACA
Source organism: Bryconaethiops microstoma (assembly GCA_037577275.1). Classification (NCBI taxonomy): domain Eukaryota; kingdom Metazoa; phylum Chordata; class Actinopteri; order Characiformes; family Alestidae; genus Bryconaethiops; species Bryconaethiops microstoma. Next base: position 7,121 of record JBBJLS010016325.1, read on the forward strand.
CACTTTAGTAAATTTGTCATGCTTAGTCGGCAATACAAAAGGTTTACAAGGTTCACTGTTATATGTCATGTAACGTCAAAGACGATTGTAATGTGGTGTATTCTATTTCATAGTATAGAAAAGAGTAAAAGGCTTAATGTTAGAATGGTTTAATGAATATACATGGTAATAGCACTCAATGCAGAAATGATCAAGGATTCAAAAGGTGTAATAATTTAAGGTAAAGAATTCATTTGTGATTAATAAGGCAAATGGTTAAGGGTAACACAGTGCTTGAGTTACTAATGGTGTTTTATTCTGTATAAGTTGTACCTTTTACAGTGTGTTCACATATAAGGCTGTTTAACAAAAGGATTGTGAACTATCAGTTTGAGAGACCATCCTTTCAACTAGGGATGCTACACGAACTTAAGACTTATTCAGTATCTACTATAAATTATTTAATAAATGCAAAGTAAGTGTCGGGGGCTGATGGTCTAGGGGAAAAAGAGTGCCATGATTTTAAAGTCCAAATTAATTTTTATTTTACTTAAGTAGTTCGGTCAAAGCAAAGCAATGAGCTTAGATTACTTAAAAAGTAATTACTTAAAAAAGTAATCCTTTACAAATTATCTCAAACTGAAATTTACTATGTTTATTCTTCAATCTACATTGGTGTTTGGAATGCATTTTAGAATTAAACATTTGACACTGTGACATCCTGTTCTGCAGTTCACCCTTCTTGCTGCTAAGGGAACTAGGGGTCAGAGTCATGATTACCTCCATGAATTCCTATTTTAAGGTCTGAGCTTAGAAAGCAGTGTGGCCAAGTATTTCATGGTATATCAAGTGGTCTGTATTCTTGTATTCTCCTTGCCTCATGTTTTGTATTTTGACTGCCATTTCTTGTTTTTTTCCTGTACTGATTTAGGTGTTTTGTCTTGCCCTCATAACACTGTTTGCACCTGGACTACTAGCAAAATTTAATGGATTACATCAGGCAACATTTATCATTTTGAATACTTGTCTTATTTAACTTTTACCTGTAATTGAGTCCTCCCAACCTATTACAGAAGACTCAGCAGCTGCCATTTAATCCATCAAACTTTGGCTCATCAGGGACTCCTGTTGGACTCCTCAAACAAATGTCACTCTGGAGGAACTCCATGTGCAGCACCTCACTGAACCAATCGTGGTGGCACCAAGGCCAGTCGAGATGATGTCCATCCCTTCATTAGTGAACTAATTTAATTTATATTTTTTTTAAATTACAAAAAAAAAAAAAGCATTACAAGGACCAAGTGTGAGCACAACCCAGCGAATGGCTGATGCCCACAGGCTGGGAACCTTAAACCCACATCCAGGAACACACAGACACTAGTGCGGGTGCACAACGGCGCTTTATTCAAACAAACATTACAGTTCAAAAGCACCAACCAGTCTACCACCCCTCAGGGCTGAAATAAACCATGGTCTCTCTCACTACCTCTTTCTTTACTATCTCTGGCGGTTCTACTTGTCCTCTGGCAACCCTGTATCTTTTATTGAAGAAGTGTTTTAAAGAGCTCCGGCTCCTCCTTTAATGCCGTTCGTCTGGCTCTTGTTAAGGAAGGAGCCCTGTACTCAGTCCGGTGGCCTTGTGACGTTGCTCTGCCTCCCTCAAATTTTATTAACTACCCCTTCTCCAATAGGCTATCCATTCAAGGCCTGTTTCCCGAGTGAGAGAGTAAGTTAAAATGACCCTTTCTCACTCAGGATACATGCCTTGAATGGATAGCCTATAGGAGAAGGGGCAATTAATAAAGTTACCTAGCCACTTATGTGTACCGAATCATTTCATGAGTTACAAAAACCCAACAACTTCCACCTCACAGAAACAGTGATTTTTGCCATAAAGCTATTAGTAGTTAGTAGTGTCCTGCAAGTTCCATTTAGCTGAAACTTTATAGAATTTCTTGAGTTACATAACTTGTGTAACACTTAGGGGCGCAGGTATGCTTATACGTCACAGCTCATATTTGCTACAACCCCAAGTGATGCCCATATATGACACCACAAATTGTTAGAGAAATAATAGCTTATCATATAAATGGTAGTTATTAGGCAGGTTAAGGTACAACAACAGGTGGAGAGTGGATGCACACAACCTTCTACTGCAGATGTAATACACACTATAAATAAACATGCAACCAAATACACCCATATAGTACAAAACATCTTCTGTACTTTACTCAATCAATAAAAAAGAACATCATTTACACAATAATAAAGACCTGCAGTGGGGTTAAATCACATTAGTTGCATTCTGTCTTTCCATTCATCAACTTGGCCCTGTTGTAATCTTAATGGTGCTTTGGTTCAGGAAAAAACAAAACAAAAAATGGTAAAAGTAAAGGAAACCAAATAATTCTAAAACAGTGGCTGACAAACATGGCAAAGTGGCAAGCTCTGAAATGCAAAACAAGAATTACTCTTCAAAAAAATTACAACTTTAATAGTATATACACATTACATAACAAAAAGGAAACCACTAAACAGACTGAATCATTAATACCAGTCTAAAAGAGCACTTGTAATTTAAACAGAATCAAATATAAAAATCACATTACCTCAAGAGTTTGTGACTGGTTTGTGGTACTGCTCATCATCTCTTGTGTTTCTCTGGCCCATCTACTGATGCAACTGCCTCCTGTCTTTCACAGCAGGTATTGTATATTAATATCAAAGTATGGGTAATATATTCACCTTAAAAACATTTTTAAAAAGACATAAGACAACACACATAGGATGTGTGTAGCAACTCACCTTTAACCAGGTGCCCAGTGACTGTAAAGCCCCAAATGATCTCTTAGCAGCCTTCTGCTGTGCCTGATGTTAAAGAGCTAGGGGTTGGGCCAAATTACTAACAGGTGTCTGTGCCTACTCACCAGTCCCTGGGAAAATCCCACACCCCCTTGTAATAGCCACAGACAGGCCATCTATGGTCTCCTAGGGTACAAGATCTACTCCCCCCTCCCTGAGTCATCCCCAGATAGAAGTGGTGCAGCTGGGACTGTAGTAGTATCACAGATTTGATCAGGAATGTCTGATGCCAGTGCTCCTGTCATTTGTGTGTGGTGGACCTCCCGAACTGGCCCCTCTTGATGTACTGGAAAAACACCCTTTTTCTGGATGCCTGACCACTCTAAAGAGACAGGAATCCCAATATTTTATTCCGGCCCCTCACCTGAAGGATTTGAAGATTGACAAACTCACCTACTTGAAAGCCAATATCCATGATCATTATTAGATTGATTTCTCTGCACTGTTTTCCTTGACTGTCTGCAATTTTTGTTCTCAGCCACACATAAGGTAATAGGGTTGATATTTACGTTTACGGCATTTAGCACACTGTCACATCTGGGCTGCCTTGGCTATGCCCCCAGCAGTCCCCACCACCAGAGTATTACTATATACATGTCCCGTCACGTCTGTAGTGATGTCATGGTTTGTTTGTGTCTGAGCCCAGTGCCAGGCAGTTTCTCCTTAGTTCTCTCCTCATTCATCAGCTGGGTTGCTAAGCACCAGGTAATGAGCTCACCTTTCTTGCGTCAGTCTCTGTGTTAAGTCATGTTTAGGTTTCCTTAGTTCTGTCTTGTGATTGGTTGTTTATGTCGAGCCCCCTTGTGTGTCTTAACAGAAAAGCCTGAGAAGGCTGGCATGTGGTGACCCATCACCAATCTTCGCTTGTTCTTCTCTGAGCCTTAGTTCTAGCCAAATTCTGTTCAGGAATGAGTATGGACCTAGTCCCTTTGCCGACTACTCTCCTCTCCATTCGGCTTGAGTGGCAGATGGATTGCGGACCGAGCCAGGGGAACTAACATTGAGGCTAAGGCTACCAAAGACCATCACAGTGGATGGTGATTGTCTCCCTCTCTCTCTCTGTGTCTGTCCTCTGTTTCCACAGATGTGACTGGTTGAGCTGCACGACCTGTCAGCTGGTACCCCCACGGTTGTGGCTGCCATGGAACATGGAGCTTTATCTCCTTAAGAGAGCCAAAATGCAATGGGACTGACTCAGCTGTTCAGTGCAAGTCTGTTCTTGTCCTTGAAGGCAAGTGTTAAGGTTTTGAACTTAATGAGAGCAGCCACAGGGAGCCAGTGAAGGTTCTGTAGTGTACGTGTGGTGTGTGAGAATTTAGGAATATTGAAGACCTCACAGCTGCATTCTGAATTAGCTGAAGTCATCTCGTTGCCTTCAGTGGAAGTCCAGCCAGTAAAGAGTTGCAGTAGTCCATTTTAGAGATGATCAGAGACTGGACAAGTATCTGAGTAGCTTCAGTTGTGAGAGAGGGTCTTCTGATGTTGTAAAGAAGGTATATGCATGTCCCGGAGAGGTGGTCAACGTGTGATAAGAATGACAGTCAATCATCTAGCATGACACCAAGATTTCTTACCTTCTTTGAGGGGATGATAACCAAATTCACAAAAGAAACAGTGAGGTTGTGATGTGTTGATTATCCCCCTTTGATGAAAAGAAGCTCAGTCTTGTTGGGATTCAGCTTGAGGTGGTGGGCCGCCATCCAAGAGGAGATGTCAGCCAGGCGGTCTGAGATGCAGGTCAAGACCTGATTGTCACTGGAGGGGAAAGAGAGAATTTGTTGAGTGTCATCTCAATAAAAGTGGTAGGAAAGCCATGTGAGGCTATTACAACCCCAAAGAGCACCAGTGGACCATCTTCGTGGGGCAGACTGGGAGCTATGCAATGCTACCTGGCACTGCAGGCTGGAGAAAGGTCAAGAAAAATCAGAGCAGAAGACAGGTTGGCTGATCTAACTGCATGAAGTTCAGAAACCTAGTAGTGCAGTTTCAGTAGAGTGCCCAGCCTTGAACCTGGATTGATGAGGGTCCTGAAGCCTGTTTTTAGAAAGAAAAATGTTCATTATAAACAGCACGTTCCAGGAATTTGAATAGGAAGGAGAGATGAGATACTGGTCCATAGTTGTTGATATTTGAGGATTCCAGTTTCTGTAGAACTGGTGTGACCTCTGCAGACTTGATTTAGACCAGAGGTCCCCAACCACTGGGCCACTGACCAGTATCGGTTCATGAGTCCTTTGGTACCGGGCCGCACAGAAAGACAGAATTAAAATATTTCATTGTTGATCTTTCAGGGTCTGAACGATCTTTTACTTTGGAAAAGAAAAAAAAACACTCCTGTCAGTCACGTGAGATGGTACATCTAAAATTCAGCCCACAAGCTAGCAAAAATGAGTGAAAAACAAATGCACTTTGTTTTCAGTTGTATCTATACCAGTCCATGAAAATATTGTATTTTACATAAAACTGGTCTATAGTACAAAAAAGGTTAGGGGGTGCTGATGTAGGCGATATGTGGGATTAGATCTGAATATATAATCTCGAGCATACTTGACGAGATGGGTTCAGATGGAGAGGTGGTGGATTTGTTGGACATCAGGAGCAATGACACATCCTCAGGAGAAAGAGAGGAGAAGTCACGAAACTGGGTGGCATGGGTGGGGTCTCTGGCTGGCAGGCAACTTGATGATGATTGGCATGAAGGATCTACTAATGTCACCACTCTTCTCATTGAAGAACATGAAGTCTTGAAATCTCATCCAAGTCATCTGGTAAGACAGCTGGAAAAATAGGGAGAGATGGAGATTTAAGAAGAGACAAAAAGGTGGTTTGGATAAAACAGAACGATAAGTGATAAGGTTACTTTCACAAAGCATTTTCCTTTGCCTTTTTTTGTCTGCTCTCAGTTCCCTTTGGTTATTTCGCAGGACTCTATAAAGCTCCTAGATGAATGTACTCTCATGGTATTGCCAGAGTTGCATGAGGTCATGAGGCCTTGATACTGCCAAGAGTGCACTTTAGGTTGTATAGCTTTAGCAAGGCTACATCTCTAGTTGACACCATGCTTCAGTGTCTTTTGCCATACCTGGCCAGTAGCAGCGGCTCTGTGCGAGTTGGAGCATCCTGTCCATTCCCTGGTGACCATGAGTATTATGTACGCTTGAAAAAACTTATTTCTGGAGAGTTTGAGGTAGCAACAGCTGAAAGATTGCTCTGCTGGTCCCAGGGCTATGGCTTACATGATAGAGAACACCATCCTGCTCTACTATTTTCTCCCACTGACTTAACTTTTTACAGGGTGCAGACAGCTTGACCTGCTCATCACGCGCTTGGAAGATAACCAAGACTCCATGCTTTCCATACTGAACAAAGAACAGGATTGCAGAACTCAATTTCTGTTGCAGAACTTTTAATTTCACCTGGTTACGCTCCAGGAGAATGGAGATTTTATTCTGATTGGCAACGGTCTCAGGCTGAGGTCTACAAACAACATGGCTCATCACCTCCTGTGGCACCTCTGTTGCTGCTACTATTTCATCCATGTTTTGCCCAGCAAGGGCATTGGCATTACCACTGCTCTGTTCTGGGCTGTACTGAAGTCAAAAGTGGCCAGTTGAGAGGCCCAAACGTTGTTTGACAGCACCTGGCTTGGCAGTCTGTAAATGACTCAAAGGGATGTTATCAGTACAAACCACAATGAATGCCCCAGTAGGTATTCTCTAATTTTTTCAGTGACTGCTGATTTAAGTACCAGGAACTTGAAAGAGATGTAATTATCCATATTTTTCTCTGTAGGTCTTAGACTACGACTGGTAAAGGCTGTTGGTTGCAGCTTACAGGATTGGTCCAAGGCCCCCATGACTAGCATCCACCTCCAGGACAAATGGCTTCTGAAAGTCAGCCAACACTGGTAAGTATATCATTGCTACCTTCAGAGACTGTAAGGCTGATACAGCCAAACAGATTGGTTTCTCTGATCTCCAAACATCATTTCTGTCAAAAGCTGGCATGTGCAAGGATCATTGCTCAATTCAAAGGTCATACGATTCCATTCAAGAAGCCCAAATGGAGTGCAAAAAGCTGTCTTGGATCTAACCTTTTCTACCACAGCCACCTGATTATATCCACTGACTAAATCAAGAGAGGAAAAATACTTTGCACCACTGATAGCATCTAGAGTCTCCTCAATATGTGGATGTAAATAAGCATCCCTGTGTGTTGTGTCATCTATCAAGGGGTTGGGTCTGGTGTGTGATGGAACTGGACTGAAGTGGCTGACCATCAACAGAAGTGATCTTTACAGGCTGGGATAATGCCTCACAGTCCAGACCCAGCTGAGCAGCATAAGCACAATCAATGAAATTACCAGCCACCTCTGAGTCAACAAAGGCGGTGGTTATGATCTGGATCTGTACCTGAAGAGTGAGGCGGGAAATGGCCAGCATGCAGGATGTATTGGCAATTGGACCAGATGAGTTCTTCCCCCATTCACCTGGTCTGGCCATTTCCCGGACAACAAGGGCAGACAGCACAATGATGATCAGGGGAGGCGCAATAGGCGCAGAGGCCTTTGTGATAACGACGTTCCCTCTCTGCCAATTCCAGGGAGGTGTGCCCTATCTTTATGGGTTCCCCAGCTCTGGATGAGTAGGATCTCTGATCTTGAAGGATCTGCAAATCCATCATTTGTAGCTTGGCGGGCTGTCTCAAAAACACAGTTTAAATGTTGGTAAAAGGAAAGGAAACCAAATAAAACAGTGGCTGACAGTCATGACCACGTGGTGAGCTCTGAAATGCAAAACAAGAGTTACTCTCCAAAAATCATTATTACTTTAATAGATCATACATTGCATAAAAAGAAAAATACTAAACAGACAGAATAACACCAGTCTGAAAGAGCATGTTTAATTAAATCAAAATCAAATATAAAAATCACAGTACCTCAAGAGTTTGTGACTGGTTTGTGGTACTGCTCATTATCTCTTGTGCTTGTCTGCTCTATTTACTGATGCAATGGCCACCTTTTGCACCAGTTACTGCAGATATCAAGGTCTGGGTAATATATTCACCTTAAAAACATTTTTAGAAAGACAAAACATAACTCAAAAGGGGAAACTGTCCTCCTCAGATCGGCCCGGAGAGAAAGAAAAGAGTGTTTATGGGGTAGAATGACAAGAGAACAGCTTCATGAACAGGATCACAATCTTCATGGGAGCTTTAAGCAGCAGTTGCCCCTGATTGGGGTAGAGCATGTGTGAAGTTGTGAGGTGCCAAAACCAGTCGAGGGCATTTTGGCACAGGGCCCCAGTGAATACAGTCCCAGGAAGATGGTGACCTGAGGTCCCATGGTGATAAGCTGGGCTGGACAAATGTGCAGCAGGTCCCCTCAGACAAAGAAAACAGAGAAGAGTTAGTTCTGTTTAAGGTTCAGAGAATTATTTACATCTGATCCCATGTTTGCGGATAATCATCCCTAATTGCATCGTGTACAAAGTGATTAAAAGAGGTCCTAAT
>JBBJLS010016335.1:0-15471 GCA_037577275.1 Bryconaethiops microstoma
ATTCAGGTGATCAGTAATCAGTCCCTCATAAAGCAGAATGAGGTACTTGTGTAGGAATTTAACAGACACTGGACTGGCATGGTTGTCACTCATAGAGACGCTGATTTAGAATTAAATTGGAGTGGTCTCTTTTTTCTGGAGCTGTGTGTATCTAACAGGGAACCAAATTATATGCCTGGTCCTCATGGTGCACTCTGTATCTATTATTCTCCTCTGTTTTGTTACTGATTATAAACTGCCCTTGTACACAAAAAATCATTATATATAACTGGTTTTGGGAGTTGCCCTGTGATTAGAAAACCATAGGTTTGAATCCCATGGTTGGCAGTGGCACCACTGAGATACGCTTGAGCAAAGTACCGTCCCCACACACTGCTCCCCGCGTGCTGCATCACTGACTGCCCACTGACACACTTGTTTAAATACAGACAAAGAATTTCACACAGTTCACACTGTGTGCTGTGCTGTGGTGTGTTCACGCGTGATTTTAAGGCGTCTCTTTGATCAAATAACATATAGGAAACAGACTCTGCTGCCTTAGAGCAGAATGCCACCAATTAAAAAATTAAGGTGTAAACACAAAGTCAGAACATATTGGTGTGAAATGCTTAGTTTTAGAGAAGCGTACCAAGTCACAAATGCTCACAGTGTTTTTGATAGGAACCAGATGTCTACCACTACTCCTAGACCCTGTAATGAAGTTCATATGGGTACATTTCTCTACAATTAATCGTTTCACTTTATTTCCACTTCAGCAACTGAATTAAGCAGAATTTTTGAAAACACATGATGTAGTTTTGAGATGAATGTGTGAAAGATTAATATTCAAATTGTATTATAGTCATTTGACTATAACACAAATGTGGACTGATGGCAGAAAAAGATTTTATTTTGAATAGATTCGAATGGGTTATTACAGCCACGCATTGCTGAATCATAGTGAAGCTCCAAGAATAAAAATCCCCCTCAGTGGCAAATCTTGGATAACTGTGCCTGTAGACTGTAAACGTGTTCAGGGCCGAGTTTTCTAGTGGCTGAAATGTTACCTCACTAAATTTTCAGTGTTTGGGAGCGTTTTTTGAATATTCATCGTCTTAACTGGGCAAGAGAAGCTTTGAGAGCCTTGGCTGTTGTTCTGTGACGGAGTTAAGCAGCAGTTTTGTCACTGGTCAGTGTAATTTTGGCAGCAGAAAGTGGTGCACAACCACGTGGTCCTCTAGCATCACCAGTGAAGATCCACGTGAAAAAAGCAAACACAAAGCTCGTGTTAGCTTAGCTTTGGTACTGAGGGTAAAGCTGCTTAACTTTCAATTCTAAACCAAGAAAAACACTGTAAAAAGTGAAACAGGGCAGAAGCTGAGTCTTTTTAAGACTTGATTTAATGTACATTATCGCATTTGTACATCTTATAGTTTGTTTATTGCCTCCCATTATTTCATAATATGTATTTGAGGTGATTATAGTTATAGTCACACCTGAACACACCACAGCACGAAATTCTTCCTCTGTATTTAATCCATTCACCAAACGAGGCACCAGGGCACAGTGTGTGGGGGCATTGTCTCACTTGAGGGTAACTGGTAGTGCTGGGATTCAAACCCACAACTTTCTGATGGTAGGGGCAACTCCTTAACCACTAGGCCACCAGCTGCACATCCCCCTAACTTTATTATCTGTGTTTTTCTTTTTTTTGTCAGTGCTGCTACAAATAATAGACTATGTCAAAAGAATTGCATTGTATGAACGTATAATGACAATAAAACTCTTACTCTTCTTGTAACGAGCGAAAGTAAACACGTTCGCTGAACCCACTTGAATACGGATTATACGGTTAAATCGGGAAAAGAGACGGTTCAGTGAATCAATCTACTTTTACTCATTAAAGGAAGAGAGTGAAAGAGTTTTATTGTCGTTACATTTCCTTTTATGAGTAAAAGTAGATTGATTCACTGAACCGAGTCCTCTGAATACACGTGGGGATGGTTCAATCAGACGGTTCGAGAGAGTCGGTTCAGTGAACCTGAATCAGACTCCTCGTCACTGCTCATCAGGCGCGTCGCCGCGGCGACTTAGAACTTGATTGGCAGCTCAGGTGGTAAAAGTGGGCGTAGCCGGCGGCTGGATGTCAACGCGTTAGAAATAAAAATAAAAAAGGGGGAGGCGACTGGGGCGAGAAAAATAAGGAAATAAAAAAATGAGAAAATCAATCGATATTCAGTGTTCACGTCTTTCCCTTTAAACGCGGGGCACAAACCCATTCAGGCTGCACGCCAAATAAATAAATAAATAAATAAATAAAGAAAGACATAATCCGGTGTAATAATCAGTCCTCGCGCCCAGTCGTGAAGGCCCCCCCGCCCCCCTTAAGTCAAAGCGCGTGACTGGGACTATGATGCTCTGATCGCTGGATTGTTTCGGCGTGGGAAACGAACCAAAAATAATAATAAAAAAAAAGAAACATATTGCTGACACCTCTGCCGGTCTGGCTCTGTGTGTGTGTGTGTGTGTGTGTGTGTGTGTGTGTGTGTGTGTGTGTCTCGGGTGGGGGGACACACACGAGAGAAGCACCGGTGGAAGTTCGTGAGCCTCGCTGCCCCTGAATGAAGGACGGAGCATCTGGCGGACGGTGCATTTGGCGTAAGTTACTGAGAGAGCTGTGTGAGTGTGAGGGGCTGTGGATGAACACAGAGCTGTAAAAGTTGCCCCCTGAACAGGTTGGCTGGTGCGGTGCGGATGCTGCTGAAGGACGCGGCGCTGCCTGGTCTGAACCATGCCACATTTTCTGACCATCCTTCGAGCTCTGGATGTCAAAATGCACTGGAGTGTTTGACTGTCTGACCCTCTGGGGGGCTTCTTTACTGGAGGTTAGGAAGACCGAGCAGTGCTGAATGAATGAGTGTGCTGGAGGAGTGTAAAGCTTGGTGTTGCGTTTACTGCCACAAGTAAATAAACACTACTTATGTAGGCTAGTTCAGTGAAGGGATAATAGTAGAAATTGATCCTCGTTATGAATAAATAAATGTAATAATGTAGGCTAGTTCAGTTAAGGGAAAGTAGTAGAAATTGTTGCTCATAAATAAATAAATGTAAAATTGAGGCTCCTTCAGTTATGGGAAAATCAGAGAAATTGTTCTTCATATAAGTAAATAAAGGTAATAATATAGGCTTATTTAATTTTGGGAAAGAAGGAGAAATTGCTCCTTATGATAAATAAATAGCAAATAGCAAAGTTGGTTAATTAATTTTTGGAAAAATAGGAGAATTTGATCTTCATAATAAAATAATAAGGAAGGAATTAAGGAATTGTAGGAGAAAAGGAGAAAATGTTTTTCATAATAACTAAATAGTAAATGTGTAGGCTAATTCATTTTTGGAAAAGTAGGAGAAATTGTGCTTCATAATAAATACATAGTAAGGCTAATTCAGTTAAATAAATGTGAGAAATTGTTCTTCGTTCAAAGTAAATGAGATTAATGTTGGCTGATTCACTCAGGCTGTTGCATTTGCATTATACTTATAATTCAAGGTGAAAAAGTAACATATGTAAATAAATGAATGATGAGGTTAGTTTACATTATGGGACAGAGAAAGATTTGTCATATTTAGACCAAAAAGGCACCTGCCTGATCCGAAGGGGTGGTTTATCCAGGATTCTGGGGCTGATAAGTACTTTATATTTAATGGACAGAGTGAAACGAGTGCTGTTAATGTTACTTGTGCGGGACAGTGTGCCTGTTCAACAGCTGCTGTCGCTTTCACCACATGCATGTGGCTGCTTTTGTAGATGCTTTAGCTTTTTGCAGGTGGGTCACACACTTCCTAACACCCACAGTTTACTGCAGCATAGCAAGGGCCTCACAGTTTGTCAGCCACCCTCTCACTCCTTTCATCATAGGTCAGTTTCGGACCACTACAGGACCACTATTGACCAGAGATTACTCAGGTGGGAGACCATTCTCAACACAGCAGAGTCACTGATAGTGTGTGTGTGTGTGTGTGTGTGTGTGTGTGTGTGTGTGTGTGTGTGTGTGTGTGTGTGTGTGTGTGTGTGTGTGTGGTGTTGGTCTGAGTCTACCAGGCTCAGTGTTGCTGCTGTTTTTTCTTAAACATATTTCATTTAATGTTCAGAGTGCGTCCCCACCAAAATCAAGGGACATTTTATATAAGGATAGAAGACATTAAGGTAAACTGTGCATCAGTGGATGAGTTATGGTTTCCAATAAAGTGCAGTTATGCTGAAAAATGGTAAAGAGATTGTATAAAGTTTCATTTAGGCTTTGTTTAGACTTGTAATCTCAGGCTAGAAAGTAGATTGTGATCTCATAATCCTGAGCTGTGTTTGATCGCTGGGTCAGTCTCCATGCTGGACAGAAAGGTCAGGATGCTGAAACTGCAGAGCCAGAATGGAGGCCAGTCCGACAGATTGCAGGAGGTATAGTAGAGCCCCCCCGAAGGCAGCTGGGAGCCTCTGTCGCTTTTCCATTTACATTGATCAAGTAAGATGAAAGGCTCAGTATAAATGTGGTACAGGTGACTCTGCAGAACACCACACTCCTTCTCTCGTAGATTTGGATGAGGTGTCATAACCCGGCTTCATTCTCAGATTAGGTTGAGATCTTGTTTACTGGACCTGTAAACCCACACAACAGCTCTCCCTCACTGATCATACCTTGCCTTGTTATGTCTGATCTCACTGGTCACCTCAGCATTTTGCTCCTATTCATGGTTTTCAGCTCTTTGCCTGTCACCTAATTTAATTCTCTTCAGTTTCCCACCTTCATAAATTGTTACTGGATGTCACTTAACAAAAATAATTGATGTACCAGAATGGCCTCTCAGGAGCAAAGTGACTGAAGAATCAACTTTGGTTTCCCTAAGGGAGACTTTAGAACTGTTTTTGTAAATGAAATTAAAATGTACTGAACCTGCATGTAATATACACACCTCATACCATTTAAGCAATTTAGTAGAGCTGCACATACAAGGGATGTGCAATGTGTCAAAGAAAACCATGATATATGTAGTAATATTAAATTTTTCTCAAAACAGATTAGTTGGGACAGACATAATGTTATCACCAGTGGTCAAATTCATGATCTCTATGCTGTGCGGACTTGTATGTATTTATTTTTAGAATCAGCTGTCCATATAAGAGCTAAACAATCGCCTAGAGCCGCAATTAACAAGGGTGGCAAACTATTCGCACTTATACGAGCTCGACTGCAGATGCATTTTACCAAGCTCTCTGTGAGTGGCTGAGGAAGCTGTCAGTCATTGTTCAGGTCATCTGTAATGCCACACCTACCCTTGTCTAAAAACGTGCCTCTACATTTCGATTGACCAGTTTAGCACGCTGTTACACCGCAAGCTTAGGTAAACTCTCAAGCCAGACTAACCGGATTAAGCATTATATGTAGCTAAAACGAATATGCCACAAATTAGAAACAGATGCTTTATTTACTGTACAGCACAAAATACAGCTTCAGAAGAAAATGGAGAAAGGCAATGGCCTGTGATGACCTAATCCCTGTTTGCTAGCTAGTTATTGGTGAAAATATTTAGCGTCATATTATAGACTTTTGTTGCATTTATTGGGGCAGCTGGTGGTCTGGTGACTAGGGAGTAACCCCTGCGATAAGAAGATTGTGGGTTTGATTCCTGGGACTGCTAGTGGCATCACTGAGTTTCCCTTGTGCAAGGTCCCGTCCCCACACACTGCTCCCCGGGCGTACCCATTGGTGGCAGCCCCTGCTTCACTTGGTGAATGGGTTAAATGCAGAGAAAGATTTCAGATTGTTCACACTGGGTGCTATGATGTGCTAACACATGACTATGAGGGGCCACTTTATATACATTGTAAAAGCACAGTTTATTTAACAATGATATGTCTTTGTAGAGAGGGCTGTATTTAAAAGTGTGATACAGTAGTACGACTCAGCACTGGCCATTTCACTTGTTAGGTTGGGACTCAATGCTAGCAAGGGAGTGTGAAGCCTAGCATGTGCCACCTCTGAAAGCTAGCCACACATCTTTTCAAATTAAGCATCATTTAACAGCTCAACATACTTGGAGGAGAACACTAATTTTGTTTATTTTATCTAACACATGCCCACTTTGGCTGTCATTGCTGTGAATGGTGAGAAGGAGGGACACTCTCTAGTACTCCTGATCACAGTTGTAGCATTGCTAGGACCTGACAGTGGGACAGTGGGAGCCTGTTCAAATTCCCTTTAAAGAAACACGCTGTCAGTGTGTTCAAGCACTGTCACTGGGCCTGGAATTTATTTGTGCAGTGTGAGGTCCAAGGTGCTGTTTTGAGCCTCTAGGCAGTGCACCTGAACCCACTTCAATTAGAGTGTCACTCTCTTTATGTACTACACACTGTGTGTTTGCTATTTGGTTGAAAAATCCCTTCAGTATGTTGCTCTGTAAAGAACGGAAAGTACCCACTTGAATATTTGCTTAAATCTTTAACCTCATTATTATATATATTCCCTGAGTGGTCAGCAACCCTTTTATTCATTTTCTGAGTGGCACATTTAGAAGTTCTGCACCATCCAAATGTGCCACTCAGAGTGAAAACATTCAACAAGCCCATTTCTGATATGGTGAGACCAGGGGTGGTAGGGGTGGTGGTCTGATGGGTGAGGTACTTGCCTCTGGACCAGAGGTCATGGGTTTGAATGCTACCTTCAGCAAACCCCAGGTTGCTCCAGGGAGACAGTCCCCTGTAGTCGCTTTAGAAAAGGTGTCTGGTAAATGTAGAAAATGTAGAAAAACGGCATGGGTAACCACGGAGCTATCTACATGGTATCTTTCGGGCAGATGTGTTTGTATGCCAGGTTTGTGTCACCGCTATGAGCAATGTCTATGTGTAACCTCAACAGATAATATTGTCATGCTGACCAAGGCTAAGATACCTTTGCAAAGCTGCTGTATCTAGAGGGCAGTCGGTGAGTAAGTGGACAGGATACACAGCTGTGCTTTGGTTCTGTATTTTGGATTACTGGGTTTCACATGTAATGATGACTACAGAAGAAAATGCCTTTACTTAAATGGTATTTTCATCTATATTTAATGAAACGTATAGGTAATCATAGCCCCCCACCACTACTCAGTTGCTTCAGTGCGTTAATGTAAAAGCACCTTAAAGGGAAGATTAATTTATGGAAAATCAAATTTCTTTGAAATGACCATCCATAGAGGGTATATACCAAAACATAGCTTCAAAAATGGCATGTTTTGAACTAATTGCCTTCGTGGTGTCATGAAAAACAACATATTTACAATTATTGCCCTATACAACAGTTTAGCCCCATCCGTTCGTATTGAAGTTTTTCAGCCTGGATTGCTTTTTGAATGAGGTAAAGTTCAGTGTAACCAGGCCCTTTAATGTGAGCACTAAATGTGTTAAGTGAAATGGCACAAGAGATGAGACCAGACGCCACCAATAAATATTCCTAAGCATGCAAACAGACCACATGCCTCAGGCACTGTGGCGCAGTTGCGTGAGCAGGCTTGGCCATTGCTGAATTTTTAAAGGGTAATTTCACTGAAAAGCAGTGTTAAATGTGCACTAAGATTTCCTGCTGAACCTCAGTTGGGTTATGTCGTATGGAGACATTACTTGGTTTTGTCTGTGGGAAATGGATTGATTTCACACATTTCTTAGTCATTTCATTTTTTTGAACTGCACCTACTCACTAATATGAGTCAAGATATGATTTTTCTCAGTCATTTGAACCATACGTCGCTCTTGTAAATACAATGTGACTTTTGGAAACAGGCTGAATGAGTTGTTGAATTTCTTGGCAAAAATGCTGACTACAAACAAGGATGTTTTTGAATTTGTACGCTTTGATTCTATTTGTAGGCATCATTTATCTGTATTAGACATGTTGACTGTACTTAGTGGAGTCCAAAGTCTCCAAAATCAACCTAATCATGGTTTTAGTACTACAGATCTCACTGATATTTGTGGATCTGTTTAGTTTCTTTGAGATACTTTTGCTAGAATCAACTTACAGTATTCCAAACTTCTATATTGCTAGAAATATACTATACAGACAAAGGTACTGGGACACCAATACAGACTTTACACCAACAGTGATTTTAATAACATTGCATTCAACTATGTAGATTTTAATATGGAGTTTTGCAGCTATAACAGCTTTCACTCTTCTTGAAAGGCTTTTCACAAGATGTTGGAGTTTCTGTGGGAATTTGTGTCCATTCATTCTGTAGCATTTATGAGGTCAGACACTGATGATGGACATGAAGACCTGGATCACAATCTCCGTTCCAGTTCATCCCAAAGGTGCTGGGATGAACTGACAGTGAATAACAATGATCTGGTTTAAACGGCAGCTGGTGGCCTAGTGGTTAGGGCTTTCGCCCTGAAGTCAGAAAGTTGTGGGTTTGAATCCCAAGACTGCTAGTGGCACCTCTGAGGTTCCCTGAGTAAAGTACCATCCCCACACACTGCTCCCAGGGTGCTGTGTTCCTGGCTGCCCACTGCTTCACTTGGTGAATGGATTAAATGCAGAGGAAGAATGTGCTGTGGTGCGTTCACGTATGACAGAATGGTTACTTTTACTTCACCTCTTAAGAGACGGGATATATTAGGCAAATCAAGTTGATGTGCTGGAAGAAGGAAAAATCGGCGAATGTAAGAATATGAGTCAGAGCATCTCTAAAACAGCAGGTCTTGTGGGGTGTTTCCAGAATACAGTGGTTGGTACCTACCAAAAGCTGTCCAAGGAAAGACAACCGGTGAATCAACAACAGGGTCATAGGCGCCCGAGGGTCAATAATTGTATTGGTTCGATCAAACAGAGCAGCTACTGTAGCACAAAGTTCATGCTGACTATGACTGAAAGATATCTGAATGCACAATGTGTTGCAGTTGAATGAATCACATCCCCCCCTTACATCATGTGGACAGCTAGGTGGTGTTTCGCGTACCTGGGGAAGAGATGGTACCAGGATGTTTTATGGTAAGACAGCAAGTTGGCAGAGGCAGTGTGATGCTCTGGGAAATCTTGAGTCCTCACATTCATTTGGATGCCACTTTGACACATAACACCAACCTTGGCTGACCAAGTATTCTCCTTCATGGCAGTGTCCTCTCTCAAGAGTGTAATGCAAACAGCCACATGGCAAATACTGTTCAGGAATGGTTTGATGAATATGGTTTGAAGTCAAAGGTGTTGGCCACTAAATTCCCTAGATGTCAACCTGATCCAGAATCTGTTAAATCACACTTTCACAGGCCTCGAGTCAAGTCAGGTCAAGTCAAATCAAGTTGGTTTTATTGTCATTTCTACCATACACACACACACACAAACAACGTTCCTCCAGAACCATGGTACAACACAAGAACAGAAACAGAACAAGTGCAGACAGGCCTAAAGGGAGTACAAGAAAAACACAGGAGCGACAAAACAACAGAACAAGACAACGTTTAGTGAAGCCGACAATAGGTACTGTACTAGTCTGAATGAATACAGTATTATGACAGATACTGTATTCTAGCAGCAGAGAGTTACGTGTGCAAAAATATAACACAGAGTTTGACATCAATAAATATAACTGCAAATATAACAGCAGAAGGACAGAGAATGTGCAGAATAATAAATAATTAAATTCTGAGTTGTTAGTGTGGTCCATTGCCTTGTTTTGGTGTTACAAGGGAGTCTGTACAGTATTAGGCAGGTGGTTTTAATGTTATGGCTGATCAATGCATACAGTATGTCAGTAGCATGTCATCTGTAATGGAATCAAGCAAGTCAACACAATTACAGGCTGCTTCTTAACTCTAGACAGGATCTCTCCAAGAATGCTATTTCATGTACTTTCATTTACAGTAAACCCCTATGAAGTCGCGGTTCAGAGTTCACGGCTTCAGTTTTTCACATTCTAGCCCTGAGAAGTTCAGTGTATACTTTACAGTACGAATACGGGTTTACCTTAAAATTTTTAAGGGTAATGTATTAAGCTGATTTTAAAATGAAATGAAAGTGTTTTGGGAGCATATTTGGGGGCATATTTAGGGTTTAGACTATAAAAATAGGCATTTTAGATATATATATATATTTTTTTTACCACATTACAAATTCAGTTTTTCACAATTTGGGGGTTTACTGTATTTACTTCATGCCGGATTGTATATAACAGCAGTGGCCAGTGATTGTAAATGTTATATGTAATATCAGCCACAAAGATTCAGTCTAGTGTTCACATATACTCTTAAAAATACACTCTTTTGGATTAGATATTTGGTCCAAAAGTTGTTGTTCTGTTGGATTGCTCCAAATAACGGTTTATTACTGTGACTAGACTCTGAAAATAAAAAGCTCTATTGAAATAACTGTGGCATTAATGGTAGCACAAATCATTTCATAAAATTTATAACCCTACTTATTGTCAAGCTTTTACTATTTAATAGACATCCATAAAACATTTAGGCATATTTTCATCTTATTAAGGGCTCTTTGATATTCTCATTTGGTCCCTAAACTGCTCCTCTCATTATGTGCTTATTAATAAAAGCAAATGGTATAAATAAAATCATTCACCTCACTGGCTGCTGTGGAAAAATGTTCTAAATCATAAGCAGTAGTTTAGTGCATGCTAGTGTGATTCTATTCATGCCAGCATAAGGATATCTCAGCTGGAAAAGGTTTCAATTTAATAAGCAGTAAAAGTTTAAATGCATTTTGTTTTCAAGTGCTTATAGTGCTTTTCTGCTGCTGACAGCCATATTGTGAACCCTTTGCTCCAGGGATAATTCTCAACAGTGTGTTTAATGTCTTGCCTTGTTTGCTTCAGTGCTCTATTAACCTAATGAGGATCTCGACATGTGAGTCATATATCACTGGACAAACTCCTAGAGGCACAGCTACAGTTTGCTGTGGTGTTTGCATGCAGTGATAAGAGGCCCTGTTTAAACAAAGATTCTTGTCAAATGTACAAGGAATTTGTGATGCTCAAGCTAGACAAAGCAAGACAGGGCCATGGGTTTGCAGTACCTTAAACTTTACCTCACAATATTTGCCATTCAATAAAAACAAAGCCTACAGTCAAATACAATAATATTCATATTGCTACTCATAATTGATTGGCAGCTCTCTTAACGCCTCTAAAGGGACCAGGTATTTCAAAATTAAGCTGTTTTAGCCAAAATGAAATCTCCTCCTATAACATTTCTCAAGGTTGGAGAATACAGAGAATCTCTCTAGATCTTCCAGAGTCTTGGGTCCTCTCTTATGCACTCTCCTCTTCAGCTCACCCTACAGGTTTTCTAGGGGTTTTTGTTTAGGGGACCATGGCCATGGAAGAAGGTAGATTTTGTGTCTGGTGAACCATTTCTGAGTTTATTTTTCACACTATGTTTTGGATCATTGTCTTGTTGAAAGACCCAGTGACGGCTCATTTTCAGTTCTGGCAGAGGCAATTTTATTTTTATTTAAAATGTCCTTGTATTTCAAAGAGTTCATGTTGCCAAGCACCCTAACAAGGTTCCCAGGGCACTGGAAGAGAAACAGGCCACAGCACCACAGATCCTCCACCATTCTTTGGTGCTCTTCTGCATATTCATCCTCTGTTTTACTCCAGACCCACCTGGAGTGTTTGTCATCAAAAGGCTCAGTCTTAGTCTCTGACCAAACCACACAGTTCCAGTTAAAGTCCTAGTAGTGTTTAGCACTCCACACGTATACGTTTGTGATTGTAGGACAGAAAACCTTTTTCCTGGCCTGCCTCCCCAACAGCCTGTTCACATGTAGAGAGTGTCTAATGGTTGTTATGGAGACTTCAAGATGCCACTCTGCTACAGGGAGACTGCCCCCTGTAGGTAGGGAATGGAAGTCACTTTGGATAAAAGCATCTGATAAATGCTGTAAATGTAAATGGGACCTCGTTTGTCATAGTTCCAGTTGTTTTAAACTGTGGATATGGGCAAGTTTAGGAAAGTAACTTTTTTTCTTGTAGCCACTTCCTGAACTAATGAAGATCAACACACATCCGTCTTACTTGACTAGCATATTCTCTTGTCTTTCCCATTTTGAAAAGTGGTTAAGAGAAATGGGCCTCTATGTCACATCATATTTATACCCCAGAAACACAGGAAGTCATGAATTACTGACTAAACTTTCCCAGGCAATCCGATCAACTTTAAAAAGTAAAGTATAAATTACAAAAACTCTTCAGTTACATTTCTTTCATAGGAATTGTTAGGGGTGCCAATAATTGTGGCACCGGTGATTTAGTAGAAATTCGTAATGACGGACTTAAAAAAATCACTTGAACTAAAGGTTACATTTGTTTGTATTTCTTCCATTTGAGAATATGCTTGTGCAATAAAAAATTAATTTATTTTAAGGCTTTTGACACATCTATCAGGGGAGCCAATAAATGTGGAGGGTGCTGTATATGCATGTATAAACTTGAATGGATACAGCACTGAACTGGTGTATATATGAGCAGCTCTGTTCTAATGTAGCTATATTCTATGCCATTATACTGACTCCAAACAAACAAGTAGAAGGAAAATAAACTGTCTGTATTCTCTGATTTGTACAAGCCAGTAGCTGAGCTGTTCATACAATCAGAACAAAAACATGGAGAGGATTTTTTACTTTCTGGACCTGAACTTACCAAATCTGTTTGCATAATTAATTCAGTTCAGCCTAATTCTTTCTGAAGGGGAGATACTACACACTATGGTGCAACATGCTTCACCTCCATCGGTGCCTCCTCTCTGTAAAAACACAACAATTATCATAATAACATACCAGCACTGTAACACGGATGAAACGTTCACTTGGGTTTTCCACACGAGCCAGCGCCGTAAACATTTTCAGCATCTGTACACGTGAAGACATGCCACAGCGGAGACAGGTTGTTTTGTACGGTGGGGACGACTTGTACAAAACATCCACATAAACCCATCACAAGTCCTGTATCAGTCTGTTCTGTTCTTGAGTTTACCGAGCTTTTACGCAGGACTGAAGTATGTGAAGAAGAATGTAGGTGAAGATGGGCTAAAACCAACAGCACCTGCTCTATCAGCCTTGGCCATCTGTGCTGCAACCCTACAAAAGCACAAGATCAACAATCCTTACCTACGGCCTGCAGTGTTGTTTGTTTTGTTAGAGGATTATTCAAATCCTCAGCCTGGTTTAGGTGTGTAATCGATTTTTGATCTTAATACTATGTGTAAAACATTAACCCTGGATAATGATAAACCCCATAAAATGAACTCTGGGGATATTTATTTACAAGAGATTACACACTATTGGTTTTTAGTACGGAATGTTTTTTAGCAAAACACATTAAGGATTCAAGAGATTTATTGTCAATTAACATTTTATGTGCAAGACGTACATGGGAATCGAAATGCCGTTCCTCGCTCTCTGGTGTGCGCACCCTCTAATTAGAACTAGAAAAATTTAATCTAGATTATAAAATTTTAATTGAATTTACAATAGACATTCTATAAACAGACAAAATAACAAGACACAAGACAAACAAATAAGGCAGTAGTGCAAATGGTAACAACAGAGTGCAAATAGTAGCAACATATAAGTCAAAAGCAGTGGAAAGGTACGAAATGTAAACCGTTTAATAGTTTAATAGTGTATATTATTATACAGTATTTGGACAAAAGTTTTGGGACACACTTGTTTTTCAGGGTTAGTGCTAGGACCCTTTCTTCCAACGAAGGTCAATCTTAATGCTTCAGCAAACCCAGTTTGTGGATGAACCTTTTCTATTCCAGCATGACTGTGTCTCAGTACACAAAGCAGCTCCATAAAGACGTGCTGGAGAAGTTCAGTGTGGAAGAACTTGACTGTTCACACAGAGTCCTGACCTCAACCCCATCCAGCACCTTTGGGATGAACTGGAACGGAGATTGCCTCCAAGAAGAGTGGAAGCTGTTACTGCTGCAGAGGGGGACCAACCCCATATTAGTCTATAGATTTGAATGCAGTGTCATTAAAGTCCCTGCTGGTGTAATGGTCAGGGGTCCCGGTACTTTTGTCCATATAGTGGATACTACACTGTGAATCCCAAACATTTTATCCAAGAATCTAAGACAACTCTGCCATACAGAAGATCTTCCAGGGGCCTAGGTCCTCTCTGTCAAAAGCTTAATTCTTTGGTCAGAAGCTGATGCCATGTATCCTAACAAGTTTCCCATGACCTTGGGAGAAAAAAACAGCTGCAAAACGTCCCAGATCCATCATATTTAAACCTTTTATGCATGATCAACATTATTTTTATGACAACTGCACCTTGAGCGTTTCTTGCCATTAAGCTCTATTTCTTTTTGATGCTAGAACCTCTTTCCAGTCAAAGATCCAGCAGCTCCTAGTGAACTCCAGGTGTTTACATTTGTGACCTGATGAACAAATGCATGACATGCTTTCTAAATCCTTTATTAAACGATTTATTCATTCAAGACTGATTCTACAATCTTCATATTTATACCCCAGACAAACAGGAAGTCATGGTCAACTGCTTAAGAGTGGATTTAAAAAAGTGAAATATAAAGATGGGTTTGGTTACATTTAGTTAATAAAATGTGTATGTGTGTCAATTATGTGGCAATATTTGTGGTTTGTTGTTTTCTATGACTAAATTACAGAGCTTTTCTCATATTTTAAGTGAGTGCTAATTAACGCCAAGGACTCATGGATCTTACTGAACACTGAATTTGAACTTAATCATGTGGCGTTTTCTCGCTGGAATTTTATAAATACATACATTTGCTACTCAAGGCTATTCTGTGCCGTACCCAACAATGGAACAAACTGTGGCTAAATAAATGTAACACATGGACTTTTGTGGCTTATTGCTTTATTTCAAACCTCTTGTTAGACCACGCTGTCCCTCAATCACAATTTTAATGAGTGAAATCATAGATATTCCTGTACTGTTACTCTGCAACCAGCAAAATCCATACATTCAAGTCCTAATTAAGCCTTTTCACAGAGACCAATCTAACATTCACATTTGTGTCAAAGGTCAATGAGGGTTAGTAGTGAGCTTTTATCTGTTCACATGGGATGAAAAGGGAACAAAGGAGATACAGACAAAAGCAGGGCAAAGTAAGAGCCCATCTCATACCAAGAACAGCAAAACCAGACACTGGAATCTGATTTCACAGGCCTGGAAGGGAAGCACTGCATCTGCGAGGCCTCTCATCAGACCTGACTATACATAATCCCACGAAATATACACTCTATGGACAAAAGTATTGGGACAATTACACCAACAGGGACTTGACATTGCATTCAGATCCATAGACTTTATTTACGCAGATTTAACAGCTTCCACTCTTCTTGGAAGACTTTCCACAAGATGTTGGAGTTTCTGTGTGAATTTGTGTTCATTCATTCTGTAGCATTTATGAGGTCAGACACTGATGTTGGACGAGAAGGTCTGGATCACAATCTCCGTTCCAGT
>JBBJLS010016346.1:0-15471 GCA_037577275.1 Bryconaethiops microstoma
ACACACGCACACACACAAACAAAAATACACGAACATATAAAAGCAGTTACACACACACACACATACACACAAACACACAAACACACAAACACATACACACACACACACACACACAGCCACACACTCAGAAGCAAACAAACCAACCTCAAGCCTGCACATATTCAGTTTATATGAATCTATACTTTAATAGTATAGATTATGAGGGTATATTAATCTATACTCCTAACGGTCTGTTCATATGAACCTACACTCTAATCCCAGAAGAACGACACAATAGTCCGAACCCTGCCGTTCAGTTTGTAAAAGCTTTTTCCACGTGGATGTGTGATAACCCGTCACACAGGACAGTTCAACCAGTGAAATAAAATGCGTTTCTGAAATGAACTCACTACAGTGTCTTGCCTTTTGGACCAAGCAGGCCCTGGCCTTTGCACATGAGTTTTCAGATTTACAGACGTGTTACCTCTGAAATGTCCCAGCAGGTTCTCTCTCTCTTGTTCTGTTATTTTGATGGAAACATTGGCTGTTTTCTCCCAGTGTGCAAGCTGGAGTCCTGCATTTACCTCTAACGTTACAGTCCTGGCTGCAGCCACGAGAAACAGAACGAGCAGAATCAGCAATAAACTTAATAACAACACTTTCAGAAACCGGATTATTCTCCACTTGGTGCTCTGGCCAGTCATTTTTGCAGGAAGAGAACGAGTCGATCAGGTGCACTTGCAGGGGAAAGTCTGGGGTTGAACGACACATGATTGCCCCCTACTGCTGTGGAATGAATGATGCTGCATTGCTGCTGGGTGATGGTGGTGGAGATTGATCAGTTTAGTCACAAACACTATATAGATCGTATTAGGACACCCCCCTTACCTACTGAATTCAGGTGGCCCCTGAATTCTGGACAACGCCATGCTTCTAAATTTGGGGACAGTTTGGGGAAGAACCTTTTCTATGCCACCATGACTGTGCTCCAGTGCACAAAACAAGCTCCATAAAGACGTGGCTGGATGAGTTTAGTGTTGAAGAACCTGACTGACCCGCACAGAGCCTCGACCTCAACCTCATCCAGCACCTTTGGGACGAACTGGAACGAAGATTGTGAGCCAGACCTTCTCGTCCAACATCAGTGTCTGACCTCATACATACTCTACAGATGGGCACAAATTTACACTCAAACACTCCAAAGCCTTCCAAGAAAAGTGGAAGTTGTTATGGTTGCAAACAGGGGACCGGTTCTATATTAAAGTCTATGTATTTTGAATGCTGTGTCATTAAAGTCCCTGTTGGTGTAATGGTCAGGCATCTCAATACTTTTGTCCAGATAGAGTAGCATTTTTACAGTAGGACAGTGGGAAATGTGAAGAAACAGCTGAATTTATAACATTTGTCCATTTATTTATTTAAAAAAAACCAAAAAAACCCCCCCACAATACAATTTTAAAAAAACAACAACAAAAAAATGGCTCCTCTGAATAAGACATGGGTCCCTGATGCTGTCTAACCAATAGTTCAACAGTTAATTAAAACAGAGTGGATGAAAGATACACACCAACATCCAATAAAAGGACAAAAACATCTTGGTGGACATCTTTAGAGGACAAACTACACATCAAGCACAACTACTTATATCCACACACACACACACACACACACACACACTGAATTCTACAGTACTGCCCATTGTAAACACACACTGCAACCGCACTAAATATGGAGTTCAGTTCTATATAAATATGTCCAAGTTTCTTAAACAACCCCAGTTTCTCTCTAGGCAGCATTCTCACTTGCAGATACGTCCTGAGAGCTGGGGATGGCCACCGGGTGGCTGAGGGCAACCTCCTCAGAAACTGACTCGTCACTCAAACTGTCCAACAGTGCTTCAAAAGGGTTCTCCAGTGGGACTTCCAAGGATACACAAATGAGGTAGAGGAGACAAGCCACTAGAAGAAACACCATAATCTGCACCCATAGAGGCACCAGACGCGACTGGATCTCTCTTCTCTCCAGCGTGGCGGGACTCAACGGGGTTTCTGTGTACTTGAACTGAACAGGACGACCTGCTGCCCCTTTTATAGGCCGTCTCTTAGTAGCACTGAAGAACAGAATGGGTGTTAAAAAAAAAAATTATGCACTTTTACCTGATGACGAAAATGTAATTGTACACAAATCAGCCATAACACACCACCACAGACAGGAGAAGTAAACAACACTGATTACCTGGTACAATTGATTACAATGGCACATTTAATGGACAAAAGAATTGGGACACACCTGTTCTTCAGGGTTTGGCCTAGGCCCCTTACTTCCAGTGAAGGGCTTATTCTTAAATGTTTCAGCATACCAAGATGTTATAGCATACCAAGACATTTTGGACAACACCATGCTTTCAACTTTGTGGACACAGATTAGGGGAAGGCACTTCAGTGTCAAAGTCCCTGTTGGTGTAATGGTCAGGCATCCCAATACTGTTGTCCATATAGTGTTTATTTGTTAGGCAGCAAGTGAACAGTCAGTTCAGTCAGGAAAAATGGCCAAGTGTAAGAATCTGACTGAGAAAGGACATGTTATGATGGCTAGACGACTGGGTCAGAGCATTTTTAAAATGGCAGGACTTGTAGGGTGTTTGTGTTGCTCACCTTACAGCTTAACGTACTAAACTACTGCTAATGTGTGCCAGATAGCACAGCACACTTTACAGAGGCTTGGTGGAGTCCGGAGAAGAAAAAAAAAAAGAGATGATCACAATATTAGGCAGGTGGTTTTAATGTTACAGCTCATCAGTGTAGTTGTGTGTGACAACAATTATTTGTACTCACATGATTCCAGTTGGAGTTCTAGAAGCATCTGGGAATAGTTCCATCAGGACATCAGTGGCTGGTTCCTGCAACGCAACAAACAGAATCCAACTGAGAGATGTAATGTGACGGGGGTAGACATGGCTGACAAAGAACAAACATCTTGCAAGTGACCAACTAAGGTGGAGAAACAAAAGAAGAAAAAGAAAAAAAAGCCCAAGTGAAGTTAAGGTGAAACCTATCGGGTTGGAAAAAGCAGGCTGACCTCAATAGATCACTCAGAAAAGACCACAGCAAATACGGAAAGAGGGAGAAGGGTGAGGAGAAAGACTGCTCCAAGGTTGACAAAGTGAAAAAAGCCCATTAAGCTCCTGGGGGTGCAACAACATCCACCGGAACACCACCGCGTGAGGAGAGGGCTACATCAAAGAAAGGGCACAGTTACAGGAGCTGGTTTTATTGTGGTAGCTTGTTTTTGATGGGGCAGACACTCGGGGGTCAGATAAAGAGACGTATCGGACATGGTGTTCTTGCTGAGCCGTTGAAGCTCCTGATAAAAATACAACATTGACATTTTAAAAACGAGTTTCCTTACCTCCTACTCAAAACACACTCCAAAAGGTTCAAAGCAGTTTACAATTGAGCAAGCATAATCAAATGAAGATTTTTATAAATATAATTACTGACCAATTGCACCCTGCTGGTCTCTGACATCTGGCTACGTCTCCTCTCAGTGTCAGCAGGCTTTGACCGAGGAGTCAGCCTGCGGTCAATCTGCAGGCCAGACACCCAGTCTCATTAGAACCTCCACTCATGCAAGGCCAACGAGCCAAAGACATAAATCAGTAGCTTTCCCAATTATCACCCAAGGTGGTGATTCTGAGAAGCATCTGTGTGAACATTACTCCACAACTGCAGAACTGCAGAAGAACCAGCAGGACTAGACAAATCATTATTTTTCCTGATGTCTACCAAAACATGAAATACTTTTTATTTCTCTTCAAGTATGCTTCATAACTGACGGGACAATGATTCAACACACATTCAGACTAGGAGTGGATAATATGGCAAAATATGTACAGTATATGATGTCACTTTTTTGATATCAGCCAATTTATTACATAAAATCACCCGACGGCAATTACTTCAGCTAATGCCAACTTTTCAGTTTTATTATTTTTAGTATGATCTGCTATGGCAAACTCATGCTAAATTACAATCTAGTTAATTATTTGTATTTAATAATCACATTTTATTTAAGGGACAGCAGTAACTTAAATCAATTTGTTTATTTGAGCTTAAGCCAGTTTGGCCACTTCAGGCTTCTGGGGGGGGAGGAGGGGAGAGAAATCCTTAAGTTACATGACAATCATCAGCTACAATTCTATGATAATAACAGGCCTACTGAAACTTAAATTAATTTCATTCAGTAATGACACTAAATGCAAACCAGTTACACAGGGCTAATTAGGCTATCCACGCAGTGACAAGCGGTGGTCAATGATAAGTACTGACGACATCCACAGTATACTGTGATAATAATTGTGCCATATTGCCCAGCTCTAAAAAAGGTAATCTAGTGTAATCTTAATGTTACTTTAAATTTTACTGACTTTTACTCCCAATTATAGGGGTCAGTATGGATTGTTAAAAGATACATCAATCTCTCACACACACAGACACACACAGACACACACAGACACACACAGACACACACAGACACACACCCCCCCCACCCACTTCCCTCCTCCACCAGCTGGGTGATGCTGAAAGACTGGGAGCTACTTCGGCTGCTTTCCAATGACCTTTCTTTGTTTCCCTGTAATACACAGGCATCAAATCAGCCACACCTACAAACAACTAGCAAATGCTTACTCTGTGCATCCCAAAAAACATTACCATTATCACAACACAAAAAATGAGCAATATACATCCAGTTACATCACACTGAAATATTAATTATTCAAGCAACAAATAATTATTCCTATGAATAGCTTGACATCTGTGCAATGAATATTGTGCATTCAAGCAGTAAAATGTGACTTCTCCCACACACAAAGTGGATTTTTGCCCTTCACTGAATGCCGTACATCTGAGAACACTGATCAGATCTTTAAACTGTACCTGTCTGAGATCTGGGACAAAGCACCGAGGATAAAATAATTCTTTGCTCTGATTGTACAGCCCCACCTGTAAGTGTACAAAATGAGGCAGAAAAAATGTTCAACAAACGGAAAACAAAGCATCCAGCCACAAGATGGTGATAAAGTCTAAACTGGGTTTATAAACGCCGTTATCTTTTGAAGAGGAGTATTCACCGATTTTGATGGCTGTAGGTTTTCATTACAGACAAGCAGGAGAACACCTGCTAACACTTGTTTCAATCTTCGAACAGTGATTAAATATGTGCTCCCGCTTTGTCTGGATGAAAACTTGCCGCCACACCAGCAAAAAGACTGGACCCCTGCCCTAAAAGCTAGCTCACAGAAAGCATTTACAGAAAATAGATGTAAATTTACATCAAGTATATTTATTTACTACTTTATCATATGAACAAAAATAAAGACAAATGAGCATTTGGAAAAGCAAATAAAATGTAGGTCCTATTATCATTTTTAAGAAACATGAGACCGTGTGTTTCTCATGAGTACACTCGCAAAGTGTG
The DNA here is from genome assembly GCA_037577275.1 of Bryconaethiops microstoma. NCBI lineage: Eukaryota > Metazoa > Chordata > Actinopteri > Characiformes > Alestidae > Bryconaethiops > Bryconaethiops microstoma. The sequence goes on from JBBJLS010016346.1 coordinate 5,458, forward strand.
CTTATATGAATAATTAAATTATGCAGAAATACGGAAATCCTGTGGTTTTTCATCTATTAATCAAAATACCCAAAAAGAATGAATCAGGCCAAATAATGTTTACACTGGGAAAAGACAAAAAACGCTCCTGTCATTAAAAAAAAAACAAAAAAAATGAAAAAGATGTATAGATGTATTTCTCTGCACCTTTTGTAGCAAGGACCCCACATGACCACCACTGAGTGGGCATTATTTGGGGGGTTGACCATTCTCAGTAGATCAGTAACACAGACACAGGGAGGTAATGTTCGTGCGTGAGAGTGAATTTAAAATCAGACAGCAGTGGTGCTGGAGTTTCTGAACACGGTCCACTTACCTTCCACTCAATTAAACACTTCTAGCCAGCTGGTGCAGCTTGAGTATTTGAAAGTGAGTATTTGATTAGGCATTGGGGATAATCTGAAGCTGCACAGTTTGTGCTCGTCGTATTCTAGTCCTGTGGTCTTGTGGTCAGTTTCTGGCCAGAAAACGAACATCAGTCTGTTACTGTAGTACAAAGTGCACCTATACGGTAAATGACGCTGATAAAACAGGTGTAGATGAGATAGGTGTACCTGATAAAGCGGCTCATCAGTGTAGAAATTATACACATACATTAATAGCAAACTAGTAGGCGAGACTGAAGATCTAACGAGTAACTTGCAGTGTGCTTCAATATATTTAGTATATATATATATTTCTTGAGCACATCATTTCACAAGTCCATCACATTATACAATCAGAAACAGCTTCCGTTTCATTATATATGTATCAAATATATTTTCATTCCAAACAGATTTAAAAAGACTCAATTGTTCTGCACAGCAGCTACACTGGTGAATAATCTTTCACAGCCAATCAAAGCTCATTAAAAGGCAGGAGCTGTGTCTGTGTCTCTTTTGACAAACCCACAACTCTCTCCGACAGGCATTCTTCACGCTTCACCAATCTCACACAGACCTACTCATTCTTCTGCCAAAAACTGTTATCAACACTGTGTTTACAATAAAGAAGCGTAAGGTAAGCTTGAAACGCCACTGCGGCATTTCCATTTCTCAAGAGCAAACGGGTTGGTTTTCACTTGACTGATGGTTCGTCCAAAGACCACAGTTTTCCCTTTTCGTAGCATTGGCTGCATCACAATCCGCCATTTCTAGTTACAAGAAAACTATTCATGAGATGATTATGCCAATTCGTCAGCGCAATGTTCACTGTGTGTGCATTTAATCAGGTTGAACTGCAATCAGTATTCTTAAAATCACTTGACTGAAAATAATCACTTCCTGCACAATAAAACAGTTCTTTTTGATTGCTGGCAGATCTCAGGCACTTTGCCGAATCACTGGCGGTTTTAATATTAGTTCATTTTTAATGAATAAGATCCATGCTGTCTTCCATTTCATGGTTAATATTTGATTGCAGTTGTGAATTTCACTATAAAAGCTTTCTCTCTTGTTAAAGGTTTTGTCATGTTTGCATTCTTGTTCTACAACAGGTCTGTATTTTTAATGACTGATCCTCAACCTGGGTTCGTAAGTCTTTGGCCTAAAGCACCAACACTTCTTGAGCTATCTGTGCACTACACCCATGTTGGCTCATTTATTTTTTAGCCACTTACTATCGCATTTGACTAAAAGTAAAAAAAACATTTAAAAAAGGTCTTACTGCAGCTACAGGATTATCAATAATGCAGTAAGTCATTCATTTCCATTTGCCATGATCTGGCAATCCATAAAACATTGAGTACAAAGGATCAAGAGCTGTCTGGGTTGTGGAGAAAGACATGAGGAGATTATACACACCGTGCTGGCTGCCGCACTAGTCTCAGTGTTGAGCACCGACTCTGGACCCAGTTGTTCTGATCCTGAACAAAGTCACAAGAAGAAGAAGAAGAAGAAAAAAAAATGCATAAATAAATGCGACTGAACTTTTTCCCCCCAATATTCCCTGAACCCCCCTTGAGGTTTTGTATTAATTCCCTCAAGGACAGCCTCAGTTTCTGCTGTTCTACCTGTGCCAGGTAATGAAGAGCTGCAGACCCCTCAGATGTGTTCAGAGTTGAGGGACAGGAAGAAATTCAAATTTGTAGGAGGTCCTTGAGGACTGAATTAAAAACCTCTCTCAACCAGGGCTACCAATATGACAAAGCAGAAAAATATGGCGAAGAGTCCATACCATACTCCTCTTCCTCCTCTTCCTCTTCACTGTCAGAGTACTTTGCAGAGTCCTTGGTACTGTTGACTTGGAACTGTGAGGAATGTCCCATCAGCCTCAGCAGTTTCCTCTCGTACAAAGCTCTGGTGCTGCCTACCTCCATTGGCACACAGACGATTTACAGTAAGACCTACTCATCTGATTATGACTTTTAAATCAATATCATCAGCATGCCCTGGTTAATATTGCCCTTACTGACCAAAGGGGTAGAGTATTGACTATTGACACTGTAGGGGAGGGTCGCTAAAAGAAACTGTATACATGTGTGTGTCAAAGTTTGAAGATCTCTGGACAAATTACATGTTTTGCAGATTTTCTAAGTGAAAAAACATCCACATCCTCTGGGGATCAAACCTACAGATGTCACTTTTCTGCAAACCTTTAGTGCACAATTTCACAGTTCGACATATACATATGCATATACACAGCAAATAAATAGGATGACCTAATGACCACGAAGTTGCAGGTTCGAACCACCCCTACTTTTTAACATTGTGTCCTTGGGCAAGACACTTAACCATCAGTTGCTGCAGGGTGGCTTTCCCTGTAAGCAATGACAGACTGTCTCTGTAACAAATGACTGCAAGACTGTCTCTGTAACAAATGACTGCAAGACTGTCTCTGTAACTAATGACTGCAAGACTGTCCCTGTAACTAATGACTGCAAGACTGTCCCTGTAACTAATGACTGCAAGTCTGTCCCTGTAACTAATGACTGCCAGACGGTCCCTGTAACTAGTGACCCTAAGAAAATCATAGAAAATCAACAAAACCAGGGACACCCCAACATTTGCATATGACCATGATTTAAAAAAATAATAATTTCCCAAAGTTCCTGCTATGTAGGAGAGGTTTTGATGGTCTAATAATGACAGAACTGACTTACTGGAATTACTAATTAGTCGGTTTATCTAAAGGACTGAATTGTTACAATTACATTAAACTTTTAAAAGCATTAAAAAGTTTAGAACAAGGTTCTAGTAAGAACATACATACTGACCTACAACTGGTCCAGTTTTAACTCCATACTGTAGCAGTTTCTTTTTTAACTGATCATCTGTTAGCAAGCTCAGGTCCATCATGTCTGCCTCCTCACTTCTATCTTCCTCCTCTTCCTCTCCCTGTCCAGTGAAACATTACAGACATTATATTTAAATACAGCTTACATGCATAAAAATAAATCAAACCAATACAGCATCACACAATTCAGCTGATTCACACAATTAACTGATAACTCCAGAGTTAAACAGGAATAAAGTACATATACTGTGCCAGTTTTGAAGACACACTGAACTGTAAAATGAAACGAACTACTTTTCAACAAAGTGACAAAACTATTTTGCTTTGAAGTGCAACTAGTTACAGAACCTCTCCTAACCCAATAAATAAAATAAAATAAAAAGGCTTAATAGCAACACAGCCAACGCATGAGTACTTACAATTTCTTTAAACCAATATATACAGTCAGTAATTGACAATATGTTTAGCTTAAAAACAAACATTAATCAAAACATTTTTTTACAAAAATCTGGCATCCCTAGAGCTTCTTACAAACAAAATGTAAGAGAAGCCTGTTCCCATTCATTCTGTTTGGTTCATTTTAACCAAATGGTCATCAGACTTCATCAGACTCAGACGAGACACTACCGGAACTAAATGGAACCAAATTCTATAGTCAGATTAGACGAAGAGTTTTCCTAAAATTTCTAACATTCAAGGTTTGGGGAAAAAAAAAAAAAAAAAAAGGATTATACAGAATATCATAAATCCTGCATCTAAGAAATACAGGATCGAAGATATATTTTTCTACAAAGGCTCTGTGAATCTTTTAAGGATGCATGGTAATGAACTCCTTGGAGTACCATGAGAACCTGGTTGCCAGATCTTCAGGCAAGACAATGCTCCAAAACATTCCCCCAAAGCTATACAAAACGCTTCAATGACCTCAAAAGCTCCTGAAATTACCCCACAGTCCCCAGAGATAAACTCCACTGAAAATGCTGTGGGAGGAACTGAAGGACCCTGGACTCCAGAGGGTTGGGAGATTCTGTATTAAGAAGTGGTCTCAGATTCCTTGCTCTGTATTCTCCGATCTTATCAGCCATTATGTGACATGACATTGCTGTTGTGGTGGAAAATGGAGGTTGCAACAAAGTAATACATGCAGTGGTACCAATTGTGACAGTTTTGTTACAAAAAATATCTGAAAGTAAGAATTGTTTTGTATATGGAGTATTGGGACACCCTGTTTTCATGGGTTTGGACTAGGCCCCTTACCTTCAGTGAAGGGCAATCATAGTGCTTCAGCAGACCAAGACATTTTGGACAACGCCATGCTTCCAACTTTGTGGACAGTTTGGAGAAAGCCTGCAGATTGCAGACCAGGCTTTCTCGTCAGACATCAGTGCCTGACCTCACAAATGTTCTGTAGAACATATGGGCACAAATTCCCACCAAATCTCTCCAAAATCTTGTGGAAAGCCTTTCAAGAAGAGTGGAAGCTGTTATAGCTGCAATGGGGGACAAACTCCATATTAAAGTCTATGTATTTGAACGCAACGCCATTAAAGTCCCTGTTGGTGTAATGGCCACGCGTCCCAATACGTTTGTCCATATAGTACACAGTTTATATTAGCTTTGTAACCCCCTTTTTTTTTTTTTTACCAATGATGCCAATAATTATGAAGGTCTTTACCCCCCCAAAAAAAAACAAACAAACAAAAAACACCCCATAAGAATAGTTTCAAATGCTAAAGTATTTACAGGCTACACCTCTACTAGAAATGCTGGTTTTCAGAGTGGCAGAATCACAAAGCAGGTCACAAAGTATAAATCTGACACCCGAGAGGGGGTTTCTGGAGTATGACCCAAATTCCCCAGTCATGTGTGTGAGGGTCCCCCTGCCTAACACACACACACACACACACACACACACACACACACACACACTCACTAAGTTATCTCCTAGTGTTGCACTCTGGTGCAATGTGTGTGCATATGTGCAAAAGACAGCTGCAGCAACGTTCTACAGTCCTCTGGAGTCAGGTTTCAGAACCATGAAAACTAGTTAAACGTGTAACTTAGTAGCAGCCACAAGTGACAAACGCATTTTCAAAGTTAATTTCATGCATGTCACTGATGTAAGAAAGATTAAAGTCCACAATTTGCCAGGCAATACCAAACATGAGTGATTAAATATGTTATTTCAGTTTGCACTTCAGTCATACATTGTCAATGCACTAAAAACAGTAAACAGTCTGACCAGTACAGAAACCACTTTTGCGACTCACTTTGTCACATGAACAAATCAAAGCTGAAAGACTGTTTTAAAAAATAAAATTAGCACACACTGCTGCATGGGTTACAAGGTCTCATTAACTCACAGTGCCATTCTGAGCCTGGTCTTCCTCATCACTAGAGAAATCAGCGTTGCTTTTATCCCACACATGCTTCATATAAAGGTCCACGTAAACCTCCTTCTTATTCTCTCCTGGAGGCAACGTCACATTATGTGATATCAGTGCTGACTTCAGCTGCAGTTTGGAAAACTGAGAGGGATCCTCTTGGAAGACTGGCATGTCACCTTTCAGCGTAAAAAACAACGGTCAAAAACACTCTCGCTCCTCTGCGGAGGAAGCCAAGGAGAAGTGGACTTCTTACTCTCTAAGGCTCCCAGTGTCCAACACTTGGAGCTGCACAGTGACACAGAAGCCTCTCAGATTGCAAACAGCCACGTTACGGTATAGACAACAGGTGGCAGCACACAGGACAGACTGCAAGAGCAAACTAACCCCTTTATAGCTCAAACTTTGTAGACACCTGTTCGTCCAACATTTTCGACGTTTGTTTGTTGCAGCTACAGCCACCACCGTTCTGGTAAGGCATTACACTAAATGCTGGAACATTGCTGTGAGGGTTTAGTTGCATGCAAGCACACTAGCATGAGACCGATTGCTGGTGTTCAAGCAGCAAAATCCAGTCCAACTCAACCTTCAGGTGTTTTTTTTTTGTTTTGTTTTGTTTTTTAAATATGAGGTTAAATATATTCAAACAGGCAAAAGAGTCCAGAGAGTGCCACATTTAAAAGACAGTCTATTAAAACCTATGGTCTTGTTCATGCAGACATCTTAAATCAGATTTTTCAGCATTTCTGATTTGAGCAGCAAACAATTCTGAACAGCAAAAAAACCAAAACACTAAATCTGACATTTCTTATCAGATTTAAGGCACATTTAAAGATGGTTTCAAACCCTTCGGGACAAACGACTATGTTTGACCAGTCAGACGGGATTTCAGATGGTTTCGTTGGCATTTGGAGCGGTTCTTGACATCAAAACGTGTGACGAGCACATCGTGTTGTAGGATGAATGTGTGAAGCTTCTAACGGACGGTTAACATTAACTTCGCATGCTGTAGATTTTCAGTGACTTTCAGTAAAGATTAGTCTCTGAATATTAATGGTAGAACCTGTGAGTTTTAAAAGGTTATGTTTTCCTACTAGGTCATGTTCGGTTTATATTTTGGTTGCTAAAAAGAGCAGTACTTGTGAAATACAGCCTGTTAATTCGGCTAGATATAGTCATTAAGGAACATTAAGCTCATTAGGAAGACCAGTTCTTGAAGTTTTCCTGCTCCATCCCACACAGCTTGTATGATCTCTGCGAACCAGTTTTTGACTGGTGGGTCGTTTGAGTAGTTACACACTTGAGAAAGTAATGAGTGATATTTCAAGTGGTTGCATTTACAGATTAGAAGGGCTCTTTGGATGCTCATGGGAATACTGTTAACCGGACTGGTTGAGCAAAAGTCGTTTGACAATGAATTCAGACTGAATTTACCTTATTATTCTAATTTACCAGTCCACCTTAAATGATGCAGACATTCTGGCGCATGTGATACGAGATACCTGCTCCACCACTTAAGGTGGAATGGGAAATTCAAGCAAGACCATTTCTAACTTTTTTTTTTTTATTGCAATGAAAGAACAATAATTGAGCACATTTTTGATGGTAATGTCTATAAAGTGATTTTGCACAGAGAAAAAGATAAGCCTATAGCCCAAACTCTGAAAACAAATAAAGTTGCTACACTGATAAACAGCGTGCATAAAAATTAAGATTTTTTAAACATTAATTAAACATTAAGTCGTTCGCAGTTAACTCACCACAGAGTATGTGACTTGATTCCTTTATTGCTTGCAAACTGCAAGAGGCCTGCAGACACAGAGCAGCACAATGACGAGAGGAAGGATTTTTTTTGGCGCCATTCTTGGCTTTAAGGCTTCTTATGATGGGCGTGACAATGCAAATGAGACCAAAGACTGATTTACATATTACGTATTGAAGAGGGCTGGAAAAAAAAATATATATATATATTTTTAAATTATCCAACGCACATGACAAACATGCATAATAAAATATTCCATACTGACTACTAAATCATTTTTAAGAAGAAAAAATAGGTACTTTTAGCTTTAAATGGGGGAAGGGACTTTCTTCTAATGGGTAAAAGCCAACAAATGTGTGCTTTATTTCATGTATGTATGTGTATATATATGTGTGTGTGTGTGTGTGTGATGGGATTTTGATACCATCGGTTTTCATTATTTTCATACCTTGTCTCTATCAAGTGCTATAATTACCCAATGTGAGCTGAACAGTTGGATTTTTTGGGATGGAATTTTGAGAAAAAACACTTTCAAGATGAGGATTGTAAATAGAATCCGAACAGTAAAGTAGCTGAAGATAATGAAGATAATGACATGAAACACTTTACTTTAGTAAAACATTAATTAGTCAATGAACATGTTTTAAAACATAAAGGTCACTTTGGCACCAAGCATGACACAACACTCATAAATTAACGGAACATTCAGTATGTCTTTATTTGTAAACACATTCAGTGAGTTTAACTTAGACAAGTTTTTAACTCTTGTTAGTTATGAAGTATTTTAAGAGTAAATAACAAATAAAACACATATCATATTGATGGAACATACTTAAGATCTATTTAGCTAACAATAATAATAATAATAATAACCTTATAGACCTAGACAAATATACAGTAATATGTACAGTGATTACTTTATTGTTATCAGGCAATTACAAGATACGTTTGTTAATTACATATGATACATACTTGACATGTACATCAAGTAAAAACACAATATATTAAACATGTTATGTCTTATTTATGTATTATACATCAATTAGTTTATATTGATTGAACCACTGTTTTATATCCTTTTTAAAATTTTCACTTTTGGCATGGCGTACTTGAAAAGACAGAAAATATAACAAACATATCTACAGCAGATTATAGGTATTCAGTATACTCCTTGATTTTAAAAAAATCTGTGCGTTGGGCATTACATGTAGTCTGTTCTTGCCATGCCGTTTTTTTTAGAACGGCATGTCGTCTGGGATAGATGTATTCCACACGACAGTTTTGCCAATACGGCAACATCTGGCTCCTCTCTTGTCATTTCCAGGTAACAGCAACAAATCATCTGCAGTTCCTCTGGCAAGAAACGAGTTAAACATGGGAGCCCGTTGTTGTACTTGCGCACACAGACAAAACCCCCAACATTGCCATCACCCTGCTGTGGAACTGGTAATGGTGGCAGAATCTCTCTGACGTCCTCCATGACAGGACTGTCATCATCTGAAATGCAGAATGATACATATCAGACTTCATTCAACTGACCTTGGCATTAAATTGATCCATTTATTGTAACAATTGATTGATTAGAAATAAAGTTATATGCCTTTTTAAGTTACTATGTCCTTATGTGACAAGACTTTTGTCAATGACTGGTACCTTTATTAGCCAGAAATGTAACCCCAAACCATGATTTTTCCTGAATCTGAACTTGACTGTTTTCTGGGTGAATCTTGGGTCCATGCGGGTTCCAAAAAGTCTCCTGCAGTATTTCTGGATATATATTATATACGTATGTATATAAATGTATAGACGTATGTGTGCATATGTGCACACGTGTATGCATATGTACATACATATATTTATAAACAGTAAAGACACGTTATACAGTGCTGTGAAAAAGGATTTGCCCACTTCCTGATTTCTTATTTTTTTGCATGTTTGTCACACTTAAATGTTTCAGATTATCAAGTAAATTTTAATATTAGGCAAAGATAACCCAAGTAAACACAAAATGCAGTTGTCAGGCCTGGGCACTGTGAAGGTGGGTGGCCGGTGTTTATGTTCACAGCTGTGTTGAGTTTATGTTTAGTGATTCAGTTGAATCATTGGTTCTTGTCTTTGTTTCATGGGTATTTATTGAGTTTTTGTTTAGTGCACAGTTGTCGGTCAACCCGGTCCTTAATCTTGTTTAGTTCTGGTTCTCCCGCTTGTTTTGCTCGTGTCTCCTTTTGTTTGTTTTTTTTGGCTATAGTCGCAGAGGGGCCTGCTATGGTCACAGCGGGGCCCATTATAGCCACAGAGGGGTGTTTAGAGGTGCTAGGAGTCACAGAGGGGCCCGCTATAGTCATGGAGGGGCCCATTACAGCCACAGAGGGGTTTTTATAGGGGCCCGTTTCAGCCACAGAGGGGTCCGTTGCAGCCACAGGAGCCGGGGGCCTTCCCATTAAACTTTTTTTTGGGGGGGCGGTGGTACTGGGGTCTCCGGAGGACCAGTCTGTCCTCCAGAGACTCCAGAGTTAAGTAGGAGCTCCTGGGAGGGACTCTGTGACGGTGGGTGGCCACTAGAGGCCACCCTTGTTTAAGTTTGTGTTTTGGTTTTTTGGGGCTTTTATTTTGAAG
>JBBJLS010016356.1:346-15471 GCA_037577275.1 Bryconaethiops microstoma
ACACACACACACACACACACACACACACACACACACACACACACACACACACACAGACTTGCCTCAGAGAGCATTGCTGATTTTACCAGCGCCTACTAACGCCTAGAAAGGCCTGTGAGCATGCATGCGTGCGCACACACACACACACACACACACACACACACACACCCACACCAAACTTCAACTCAATTTTGTCAATGAGCAATACTGTGGTTTGAAAAATTTTAAATTATATTCAAGTACAGTCATGTGCAAAAGTTTTGGCACTCTTGTTCAAATTCCTTTCTGTAAAAATGTTTGAGTCCCACTTCTGGACATTTTAAACCACAATCACTGTTTATTTACTGAACTTAAGACATCAGGGGAAAAATTAAACAGAAAACAAGGCCTGTGCAAAAGTAATGGCACATTTTATATTTCATGTGATGTGACCGTGTGCTGCAAACTGTACTAGTCCTACCCAACTAAATAACTTTACACGATTACAAATCGAGCCATTATCTAGACCTAAACAGGGTCATGGGGGTGCTGGAGCCTATCCTGAATAAAACGGGCAAAAGGTGGATAAAAACATCACAGTAGTGCAAAATAAATAAATAAATACAGTTAACATTTACAAATATGAGATGCATCAAGAGTAAGAAGATTGAAAGACTCACTGACTGCTAGATAATTTGACAAAAATTCTGCAGAATTATTGTATATTATTTATCTGTGTGTGACTAGTATTGACTAAAGCATCTAAAATGACATTTAATACTATTTACGTAATCTGGAAATGTGTATATACACATATATATTTCCAGATTATTTAAATTGTATTAAATGTAATTCCAAACTACTAAATGACAGCAATACTGAACGAGATATGTGTTACCATGTTCCTAATGGGCTGCTGTTATTGATATTATTGCTACTGATATTATTGATATATTATTACTGATATAAAGGCCAGGGTTCTAATGCATAACACACTCAGTGAAATGAAAGTGCTCTGCCTCTGATTCTGTAGTGTAAAAACCTGGTCTTATCCGGACTGTGGCACCGTGCAGAACTCCATCTCCCCGCCCCCACCTCACGTCCACCACATCCCTCCATCCCTCCAGACGAGGAGAAAGATTAATGCTTTGCTTCTCTCTCTGTGGCAGGCTGAACAGGAGAGAATAATTTGTTTTCTGCTCCTGTCTCTCTCACAGCTACATCCCCCTTGCTGTCTCTCTCTCTCTCTCTCTCTCTCCCCCTCGCTCTCTCTCTCTCACTCCCCCTCGCTCGCTCTCTCTCTCACTCCCCCTCGCTCGCTCTCTCTCTATCCCCCTCGCTCGCTCTCTCTCTATCCCCCTCGCTCGCTCTCTCTCTCTCTTCTCTCTCTCTCGAAGCACCTCTTCCTCTGACCTCATCTTTTCTTTTTCCTTTCGCATCTTCTGCCTCAACCACAAAACATAACACCTACAACAGGGAATATAAAAAAGACATGCAAATAACTGTGCGCTAAAACAGCAGATGCTCGTTATTGTCTTGTGCAGGGGGTCCAGACTCCACACCTGAGGCAACAGGACACCTAAATGAGGATCAGCCTTTCATACGCCGTCTCTGTTCCAGCATGACTGTGTCCCAGCGCACAAAGCAAGTTCCATAAAGACGTGGCTGGATGAGTTCAGTGTGGAGGAACTTGACTGCCCCACATAGAGTCCTGACCTCAACCCCATCCAACACCTTTGGGATGAACTGGAACGGAGATTGCGAGCCAGGCCTTCTCGTCCAACATCAGTGCCTGATCGTATAAGAGAATAAATGGGCACACATTTCAACAGAAACAGTTCATAGTCCTGTGAAGAGCTTTCCAAGAAGAGTGGAAGCTGTTATAGCTGCAATGGGGGAGCAACTTAAAGTCTATGGATTTGAATGAAACGTCATTAAAGTCCCTGTTGGTGTAATGGTTAGGCGTCCCAATATTTTTGTCCATATAACGTATTTCCCTACAAAGGATGTGTAAAGTCAATCATCTTCTAATCATCCCCCTTTCCTTGACAGCCAAACTACTCACTTGTTACAGTGTGAATTAATTTGATGTGCTTCCGATCTGTCCGTGGTTCTTTTCTTTTTTTCCAAATTTAATTCACTGTCACATTCACTGAGCTTCTGGATCTTTACATTTCACATGTTGCTCTATACACTACAAGAAATAATCAGTGGCTTAGCTTGACCCAGCATGATGTATGAAATAGCACATTTTTTACTATAATATTTTGGGACAAATTCATTTTTTTTTTTTTGTCAGAGCACAATATGAAGTATGTTGGAACATTCAAAAATCAAAAAGATTTGTCTGAATGTTGATCGGTCAGTTAACCTATTAAAACCTTCCTTTAATTTTTGGTAGAATTCGGCTTTGTCCTCGGATAAGGTTTGGCTGCTTCAAGTCTAAAAGTGCTGTTTGACCTTACAGAAGTTGAACAGCACATTTAGATTACAATAGATCCTTATAGGTCTTGCACTTTGTGCTAATTTTGATGTTTTGTTGAATTCTCACAGATATACAGACATCCCCCTGTCACACAGATGACAGTCAGACCTACAAAAAGCCAGTAGACTCCGAGCCTGTGGTACAAGTGAAATTGGAGCTTTGCACTGTACATCAGGAACTGGAGCCCCAGCAGTCATGCACAACTATTCCTATGAACACTTCACTCAACCAAGAACCACCTCCCTGCCTCCCAGTTCAGTCTGTGGATGGAGAAGAGAAAGAACGCAATAATCTGCATGTAGATCCGGTCCCAGTCAAAACAGAGCTGTGTGACTACCAGGCCACCTGCACGGACAGCTCAGACTTGCTGTCAGCACAGAGAGGACAAGAAGGTGCTAATTACTTTGAAGCTGACGAGGACGACCCAAACTCCGTTTCATGTTTTGGACTGTTGAGTGGTCTTCCTGACCGGCCGTCACATACACAAAGTGACCTCGCGGACAGGCTGTTTTACTGCAAGATTTGTAACAAACCTTTCAAATCGTCCTTATGGCTAGAGAAGCACATGGCGAGCCACAACAACGAGGAACGGCATGTCTGTGGTGTCTGTGGCAAGCGTTTCAAACACCCGCAGACGCTCGAGAGTCACATTAACAATCACACGAGGGAGAGACCGTACTGCTGCCGATTTTGTGGCAAGAGTTTCAGTCAAAAGAGTCACGTGAAGGACCATGAGAGAATTCACACGGGGGAGAAGCCCTTCATCTGCCCTGTATGTCAGAAGTGCTTCGTGCAAAGGAGTCAGCTAATGACCCACATTCATACTCATTCGTATATGATGAAAGACTTGTCAGAAGTAAAGCAACGGAAAAGATGAACAAGCATATGTAGTCTTTAATACATTTTTTTATTGTTTTTTAGTGGTTTCCTTGAAATGAAACAAGTAGCTCCGCAAAAATCTAATTTGCACGTTTCCACTTAACCCAGATGTCGATCTGCGAACACCACGACTCCGTTATCCCAGATCGTGTCTGAGAAATGTACATCAGCATAACGTGTCATCTCAACTTGTTCAACCTGCATCCAGTCCTTTATTAATGTGAGGCCGACCTGGATGTGATTCAGGACTGCTCTAATTTAGGCCTGCTTCGTGAGTACCAGTTCTTTTTGGATCTTAAAGAGCTGTCTGTAGTGGTCATACGTTTGTCTTGAACCACATGGAAAAGTCTGCTGCCCCCTAAGGAACTCCTGGATGTGGTTTGAGTGAGCAAGGAGAAGTTTTGTTTATAGAAGCAGTTTTCCAGAAGCAGTCTGGGATATTTGGGTGACTGCTGACTTCTGCTGTCTGTTAGGAACATTATCCTTGTAGCTGCAGTGTTTAAATAAAGCAGTAACATTTGGACGGAGAATATTTCTTGGATGCTTGGTTACATCAGGGGCAAGTGGAAAATTCGGTAGATTCCAATTTTTTTTTTTGGCCAAACATTTCCTCTACAACTCCATACAGGAACTATAAACCCATAAGTTTGTTTTCTTTGTGTGATGTTCCTCACCTCAGTGATTCGTATTAAATGTGAAACTGAGAGAATCTGGCTTTCTTTAGGTTTCATTTCAAAAGAGAGGCCATAAAGGATTAAAATTTCACAGTTTCAGTCGGAGCGTAATCTGGTGTTTTCCTGTCTTGGGGAACACCTACGCGAAGACATCTGCTTGTTGATTAGCTACTGACTAATCAACAAGCAGATGTGTTGGAAACAAGGAAAAACTGAAAAAAGAACCCCTTTATACAGGACCACAAAAGAGTCACTGTATGTAGGCACTGTATGAAACGACACTGATCTTAAATGAACTTCCAGGACACTGGAAGAGGTCCAAACATTTATCACATGCTTCCATCACTGGAGCTGGTTTGGTCCGTAGGCCATGTAGTTACTGAATAAAAATCCTGGGAATATTAAGACCTATGTTTTATTTGAAACAAGCCCCCATTGCTACTTAGTGGTTAAAATGAAGCTCTTCCTGTAGACACTCTGTGCTAGTAGTTCAAAGTTGTCTCAAATAAGCTGTTTTTATCACTAAGATTATTTTATCCAATTATTGGCGTTCACTAATAGACTCACATGCTATAGTAACACTAGAGGGCAGCACAGTTTAAATGTGTGGTTTCCTGTCTGTACGTGTGTTTATGCATGTTTTATCAAATTTAAAAAAGGGTATTAAACCCCCCCTTCACTCAATATAATCTCATTAACTGGCTGGTCAAATATTCATTCATTAGAGGATTATGATGTTGCTCTGAAGCAGGTATGGTGCGGTTAGTGATCCTCAAGATTGCAATCAGCTTTAATCAACTTTAATATGTTTGGGACTTCACCGATGCTAATGAAAGAGTTGGTGCAGCTACTTCTGGGAAGCCTGTTTAGAAAATATTCAGGACAAGGATTGCACTCAAACACATCATAGACCAATTTTGAGAAGTTTCTTTTCCCTCATATAATTGTTGGGGTTGGGCATTACAAATAGAAGAATAGTCGATACTGTATTATTATTTATACCATCCTTATTAAAGAATTAAACAGAGAAACAGACTTTTGTTGGTAGACTTTTTATTTGAAACTGTACCCAGTGGCTCTGTATTTGGCATAAAAGAATATTGAATGGTTACATTCGGAAACTAAGCACCCATTCATTTCCATATGAGGTCAGTTTATGTTAAAATTTAATTGCATAAAGATTTCCTTGGAAATCAACAATGTAAGTGTAACAATATAATCAACTCACGATTCGAGTTAATTGATGATTCAGGGCTCACAGTTTGATACTTTGAAAAAATATATATATATTCTCAATATTTGAATGAAATGAAGTGAAGACTATTCAGTTCTGGTACAATTTATTAATGAAACTAGAGCTGGATGGATGGTGATATATGACATGAATGTATTGGACTTGGTTATTGTTTGGCACTGGTTTAACATTAGAATGCAGTTACATAAATATGTAGTTTTCATAATTAGTAGAATGCATATTCTTCACAATGCAGTGGTCACATGTCCACAATGCTCATTGTCACTCTTTTATGCAAATTTTCCAAAGCTTTGTTACACCCCTGAAAATAAAGAGCATTTGGATTGTTCTTTACTTGGTCCACTAAAGTAAAGTAAAGTTGCCCCTTATATTCACGTGTGAACACACCACAGCATTGAATCCATTTACCAAGTGATGCAATGATGGGGCGGGGCGGGTGGGCGGGCGGTGCGGGGGGCTTGTGGGTGGGGTGGGCTGGGTGGGGGGCGGGGGCTGGTGGTTGAGGCAGTGTGAGGATTGTATCTTGCTCAAGGGCACCTCAGTGGTGCCACTGACAGTCCTGGGATTCAAACCCACAACCTTGTGATTGCAGGTGCAACTGCCTGATGACCAGAAGGGCGGTCATGAATTTAAAATTTGAGTGCATACGGTTTGCAGATATATGGTGATTCATATCTGCAGTGTTCAGCAGACTAGACTTGTCTAGAAAAATACAAAAGAATGAGTAATACCACAGAAGAACTGTTTTAGATTAGCAGCAGTTTGTAACATTTTTTAGCCTAAGACCCCCATAGAAGACATTAAGTGCTGCTTCAGCCCCTCTTGCCTCCCACCCAGCAGATCTTCGTCTATTTTGTTTGCTTTCCCTGCAGCAGGGAACAGGGCACCGCTTTGCAACGTAACAAAAAACTTGATAAGTGGACACTGGATGGCCATGCACAGTGATTTGTTGACAACTAAGCACCTCCCCCTGAGACCCCAGTTTGAGAACCTCTCTTTTTCTAAGAACTATGTTAGAAAAAGATTTGTAAGCATGACAAGCCTTTTAAAGGTTAAGCGAATCTTTAAGTAAACTGTAAAGTGTCCACTTGTCACACAGCACACAGCGTAAACAGTGTGACATTTGTTCTCTGCAGTGGACAGCCAGCCATGCAATGGCGATTAGTGTCTGGACGGTACCTTGCTCAAGGGCACCTCAGTGCTGCCGCTGGCAGTCCTGAGATTCAAACCCAAGACCTTCTGATCGCAGGAGCAACTCCCTAACCACCAGTAGGGTGGAGAGAATAAAGAGAGTTTAGAGAGAGTCTGGTCTGCCTGGCAGTTCGGCCTGTGGCCTGAGAAGTAATTATGTGTCAGATCCTCGTCATCTTGGACGACAGAGCACTCTTTTAGGTGAGTACTACTTTAACTTATAGTACCTATACAGCTGTAATCAGGATTCTGGAAGTAGACCTCTGTCATTCCACACAGGTAACAGATTGTGTGGAAACAGACATCTCAGGCTTATTTTAAGTTCTAGTTCCTAGGCTTTAATAACAGAGTGGCCTACGCAGCCTTGGGGCCTGAACAGTGAGAAGTCAAGGACAGTCAATCTTTCTCTTTCTCTGAGCATGACTTTTATTTTTCACCAGCATTGGTTCCACAGCTCTCCCTATCTGACACTTTGAACAGAGAGAAAATGAAGTCTAGACATAAGGGCTACTTTCCAATCTTCAATAAAAAGAGCAGATTAAAACCCAGAAACACTGCTGCGGGTCATAAGGGTGTATAAAAAGATAATTAATTTCTTATTGAAATCATGTTTTTATTCTCCTATAATGATTCTGTTCCTTACTTTCATTGCTTGCTTGATTTTTTTAATGCTTCTGTTTTTTTAACTTATTATTCTTCAGTAGATTTGAGTTTTTGTTTTTTTTGTCTTGTTTTATGATTTGTGATCTTATTGATTTCCCTGTAAATTCTTCACTGCACAATGATTTGAGCTGCATTTGTGTATATTATTTATTATCGCCATTATTATTATTATTATTATTATTGTTCCAATTTATGGATTCTTCCTAGCAACTTCACAACATATTTAAAGTTAAACTTTAAAAGGGTGCTTCACACTCACATACCTCTTTTAGAAAAATGGCTCTTTAAAACACATCCACTGAGGTTTGATTCTTTAAAGAAACTAAAGTGGTTCTTTAACAGAACTGTGTGATGTTTCATTAATAGCAGCTTTCTTTTGAAGAGTGTATGAAAGATTAGACACGCTGTATTTCAGATGTTCTGTCCAAGGGTCAAGCATGGCCTGTGTAAACCCATTATCCAAACACTGAAGGGCTGTTTTACGGCCCCTGATGTAACATAAATTCAAAAGAGCACTTGCAACAGGGAGTTGAGTTGAGGTGTGTACCAGATGAAAGGCTGGCCGCGTGGGGTCCATGAGTCATGCTGGATGTGGACAAAGCCACCAGAAGTTGTAAACATTCTTGGCAGCCTCATCCCCATCATGCCCACTTTGTAATGGAATCCAGTAATTTGTGGCAGGTGTGAATTCGCCATGATATGTTTATTGCCATCACTGTGTTCAAGTGCGCTTGTAATGATGTCCAAGCAGTTTTTCTGAAGAGGAACTAGTCATAATTTCAGCTTTCTGGGCAAGAATAAGGAAATACTGTAGGGTATTAAGGCTTTGTACAGAAACACAGATGAACAAGACACATCCAGTCTACTAAATATCACCCACTTTTCTCCGTATCATCTCAGCATCTCTTGAGAAACGCCTCTGCGACTCTCAATTTTAGCACTCATGAAACCAGCATATGCTTAATCCACTCTGAATTTCCTCTCAGTGTCTTCATCATAATGTACTCCGTTTGGGTGGGAAAACAAATCACTGCCTGAACTATTTTTCCATCGCTGCAGATGTCCAGTAAATCAACTACGTTTCCTGGTGGACAGCAAAAGGAATATGAGGTGGCTGGGGCTGCTTTTATTCAGATGTCTTATACTTGCAATTAATTCTTCCTTCCCTAGACAGAACTATGATGTGCTATCATATAAATTGGAAGCGGTCTTCCATAAAACGGCTGCTAGAAATAGAGGCATCAAGTTATGCAAATGAAGTCTAGTAAGGTAGAATAAATCTGTTTAGGTTCTGTCACAGCGATGGTGAACGATGAGGGCTTGTACAGAGCATCGGTCCCCAGTCATCCTCTAAGCCTCCCGTAGAGTTATAGGTTTCTGAAATTCTTGACTCGATGGATCGGGTGTTTTAGATGTGAATTAATCTCCAGGAGGTGAACTAGTGCCATATTTGACCACTTGTAAAGATGTTCCAGCGGTTTGTTGTGAAGACAGTCAGTTCTCTAGTCTTTTTGTTGTTGGTATTGCTAGGCCTGACAGATTTTATGCATTATGACACCCATATCTACGTTGTGTAAACCTATGTGGTCCAAGTGTGCATTTTAGATGGGTTTGAACTTAATTACAACATCAACAGTGATTTACTTGTGTAATCTAGGTTTACACTTCCTCTGAGTCTGCAAAACTGGCTCTTTTTGTCCAAAAGTGTCCAGCAACTGCTCGTCCATCATTTTTACCAAAATGAGTACCACCCCCACCTCCATCCCCCTACTTACATGCACGCAAAAGCCTCTCCTTTTCTAGGGAGATTTTCCACTAGATGTTGGAAAATTGCAACAAGGCCTTGATTAAATTAATCCAGAAGAACATTAATGAGTCAGGTACCTCTCCAGAGTGTCCCATTCTAATACCAGTGCTTTTCAATGGAGATTAGATGACTTTGTGACCTATATTACCAATGATTGTGATCAAATCCGTGGGTTTAGACATGAGTCCCAAATGCTTTTGGCGTGTAGTATAGCTAACACTCTACTTTGTTTCATTTGTGCAGGTGTTACTGAATAAACCCACCATTCCTGCAGTGCTACTGTCGTTCGGTTGGCTCTCTGGTCGCTGTATAGCCATTTGCGTGTGGTGTATACCTTCCTGCTGCCTTACTGAAGAGCTCAGTGCCTTAAAACAATGGCACAGTCCGAGGAAGCCACATTTGCCACATGTCAGTCCATGAAATTTCTGCCCTGCCAGATCCTGTCCTGGTCAAATGCAAGTGCATTATTATGAAAAGCAAGTATTTAATAACAACAACAAGTCCAGGCAAACCAGGCCTCTACATCCTGTATATTGCATTGAGAACGAAATTAAAAGAAGCAAAAAACGTTTCCAAGTCTAAAATCTTTTCCACCTCTATCCACATCTTACCCACTCAGTCTTATTATGATGAAGTTTCTCAGAGAATATGTGCTCATGCATGTCATGACGGAAGTCATGTTTTCTTTGAATAAAGGTTTGCTTGCCTACATGCCTTTCTTCTTATTACACTCCATAATTCTTACAGCAATTCTTACTGCAGCTGTGCCTGTCCTACTGGAGTCAATGGTATTGCAATAATTCTGAACTGCAACCAAAATTGCGAACAGGAGCAAAACATCATTTTCAGTTCCTGGGATCTGTAGGAGTTCAGATCAGTGACTGCTAAGAAATGTCATCCAAGTATAGATGGTTGCCGTGACCCAAAAATATGGCACTTTTATTTATTTATAAAGTCATCATTTTTCATAGGTGGCACAAATACAAGTAAAGTTCCTGTTTCTCTCATAAACCTCTAAAATAGGGTTTCATGTAGCACCATCTAGGGATTGCAAAATTGGCTGATTCTCATAAGGGTATCAGGACTAAACTAGCAGACTGAAAAAATTAAAATGTTTTCGTTTTTGTGACACTACAGAAACAGATAATTCAGAATGAAATGGTTTTACTGCTTAATTTACATAAATAGATTGTATGGACTAGGAATTGAATACGCTTTGAAAAGTTAGCAGTGTTTATGTACTACATATAACATAACATGACGAAAAGCTAAATTGGTTTAACCTGTTCAATTTACTAATTTTTTTCTTGACCAGCTGTTCTTAACAAAAGGCAACAGTTCAATGACCATTTATGTTGTCATGGCTAATTCTGCTGAATTATCACAAAGATTAAACCTGAAATTAGGTTTAGAAGAGAGGCTTTCCTGACATTTAGTTAAAACAGTAACCTGAATCTGTGCAAAAATACAGAGGTGAAATTCATTTGGAATCATTCATAAAAGTTTCATGAAGTTGGGTGCAGGCCAAAGCTCTGTCTTGTCAATTTACAACGAGCTTTTAATGATGATGTGGTCTTCTGTGCGCCATGCATTCTCTGCAAGCCAAACAGTATTGGATTACCTCACGAACTCCGTTTAATCAATCTTCAGCAGGCCATGGTCATCCTCAATAGGGGCCATCACACAACATCATAATCTTCTTTTAGTGAGAAAATATTTTCCCATTTCAATTTCCCTCATAATTCTTAAAACATAAATTGAAGTTTGCAGAATCATAAACAATCTTCAACACCAAGGAGGATGATGCACCAAGGAAGGTGCTTTTTCAGTTACGGTAGTCGGTTTCATACTTAGAACCTCATTCATTTGTCTTCTTAGAAAAACTGGAATTAGTCAAACGCCATGCAGTTCCTGTCCCTGACTATAGATTTAAAGGTGTAGTAAGTAGTTTTGCTTGCCTTCAGTTTAAGGTTATGGGCTGGTCAAATGGCATTTCATGACACTGGAATGTGGAATAACTGTTCCATTGACATAACCATGCCATAAACCTAACCTGGCAGATACCATACGCTGCCATATAAGTCATGGAAAATAACACAACAGTGTCAGTTCAAGAAAAGTGTGGTTGGTTAGTGTCGTAGGTAACACCGCTGTTTGGCAAGACCCCTAACACTGAAGTTGCTTTAGATAAAATTATCTGCTGAATTAAATAAATGTCACATCAAAATGACTGGAAAATGAAAAACAAAACCCCAGCATATTAAATATTGACAAAAATGGTCATGTTCACCCGTAAAAAAAAATCCAACCTTTATCTTTACTCTCGTCTTTGGGCTTTATTTAGTGAAACTGCCATTTCAAGTAATTTAAATGATCTGATGACAGATTCATTGTCACACACACCAGTCACGTGACGCACACGGTGTCCCAGAAATGATGCGCATCACATCCTATGAACCCCACATTTGTTGACTTAAGGGTGGCTGGGAATTTTATCAACCAAGCTTATGCTGCTCAGTTGAGTGTGAAAATAGAGGCGTTATCTCAGCCGGTTACTATCACCGACATAGACGGTCGGCCCTTGGCCTCCAGCCCCATCACTCACCAGACATCACCACTCACCCTCTTCATTGCAGACCATCGAGAGCACATTCAACTCCTCGTCACCTCACTCTTATCACCCCAATCCTCCTTGGACACTCCTGGCTGCGACCCACTCATCTCCTGGACCCGACACAAGATCCTCCAATGGGCCCCAACCTGTCAGGAGCTCTGCCTCCAGACAACGACTGAGACATGCTTGGGGGAGTCCAAGGCCTCCGATGTTGACACGGAGATCATTCACTGTACATTCACTGTACATTCACTGTACATTTGCTGTACATTCGCTGTACATTCGCTGTACATTCACTGGAAGGTTTCCATGAATTGCAAGTCGTTTTGGATAAAAGTGTCTGGCAAATGAATGTAACCTAATGTAATGTACTTAGCAAAACATGTAACAAACTGTGGTGACATCTGTCATGATAATTACCAGTAATTGTGTTATATTACTTGACTTTATATGTCATAAAATGTCATGTTTATGTCACGGCTACGCCAGTGTTATGTAACAGGGTTCAAGAAAAGTGGTGTTACCAAATGACCTTCCATCCTTCCTTTCATTAAGCTTTCTATTCACGCAGCCTGTTCTTATATTTCACATTTCTCCAGCATTTTCTCCAACTCATTTTTCTAACATTATCATAAATCTAGCTTAATCAAGTCCATCAAATAATAACAGTCCATGCTGGCACCCATTAGTTTCAGTAAAGTAAGGCTAAAACATGTGATTGCAGCACTCCACCCCAAAATAGTACAGACTGAGCATTTTTTTAGTAAATTAAACTACATTAATCATTTTTGGAGTTAATAGGGAAAAGTAATAACTCTCAGTAACCTCACCTCCTGTCTGGCAAAGCGTTCCAAGGATGTTTGGAGATCATTTATGGGGCTGAAAGGAGTCGCGCTCTCTGCTTTGCGGTGCTCAGTTCAGGGAGATGGGAAATGGCTCCTCTTGCCAAATGCAACACTGCAGCTGGCTTCATGCTCAGCCTGCTGAGACCAAATGCTCCACAGGTCAGTGTTAAGGTCAAAGCCTCGCTTTTAAAATGCTGTGCAGCTTATAAACAAAATCTACAAAAAGAAAGTATACTGCTCGCAGTTGCAATGCAGTGGCCTTCATGACATTTCAAGTAAATATATATACAGTTCCAGAAAAAGTATTGAACTGAACAGCTTTGCCATAGTTTTTAAGACCTGTTAACAATATTTATCCTAATTTCCAAATAAAAATATTGTTTTTCAAAGCATACTTTTAAAGGAAATGACAATACATCAAAACAAGAGAAATGATGCAGTGTTTACAGAACTTGAATAATTCAAAGAAAACAAATCTCTTGTTCACTCTTACACAAAATGGCAACAATTGCCTTTGACATACTTCTTATTTTACCATCCAACTGGTCACATTGCAAGAGAAGAGTGTTGACTACAGCAGTGTTTTTATACTTTTCCTCATTAAACAAGATTTGATTCAGGTGATCACTGGGAATTTAACAAGACACTGGCATGGAATGGTTGTCACACTTATAGAGATTTTTTATTTCTTTTTTAATCGTATTGAAATCATAATAAACACAAATCTAGTATTATAATGAACATGTCATATTATAGCAGATTTTTGACAGAATTAATTTGCTTGTTTGTTACTAATTAAACTAAAATGACACCGTTTTGTTGATTGCAATAGCTACAGTGGGTTAATTAATATCTATTTCTGTTTGACATTATATCTGAAAATGTATGATTGTAAACCTTTGGGCAGAATTTACTCGTGTCCACCTCTACCCGCTAGCTTGGACTACCCCAAACGCATGATACCACCAACACTGAGGGAGTGAAGACTAGCACATGAGTCTTGGGAAGCACCTCATCTTTTTAGTGTGTTGATAAAACTATGAAAGCTCATTGGACGAGAACGCAAACCTACAGTTCTGTTTTTTCAGCTGGTAGACACCCATGCTGGTCAGCATTGTGCTGAGTCAAGTGGGAGATGTGTCCCACCCACCCAGAAAGTAAAGCCAGCTGTGCTTTTGTGGACTCTCAGCTATGGACAGCTTGGTCACGGTATTTGATCTAAAGAATTTGGTCCAGTGGTCTTTCTGTAGGCCTTTATTTCACACTTATAATTTATTATGCTGCTTGGTGTACTGGCCTTGAAACCTTCAAGATAATCACTACGAAACTAAACCCCTTAATTTTACCTCTTAAAACTACCTGAATTTTGACCTTAATTTCCCACACAGGAACTTAAGGAAAATTAATGGAAAAAGTGCACAGATTCAGGCTGATTAGAGGGTAAAACTTCTGAATTTTCCCCTATACTTTTTCAAATTTGTCCCTTAAATAATAGAACCTCCTGAATTAATGCCTTAAATGTAAGGTTAAGGGGTATCACACATGCCTTAAATCTAATTTTAAGGTAAGTTTAAGGGGTCAGTTTCACAAATCAACGGCTACTTAGTTCAAATGAAGGGGTTTGGTGTATTTTCAGGGGTAAATTAAGGTAGGGTTAGGCACATTTTAAGTACATTGTGTTTTGTAGTGAATGCAGCTAAAAATGGCTGAAGTTCCAAAACTGAAACATACATGCTAAAGCATGTGTGGCCACATGGAATCTACATCAAATCCACACCAATCTCTAACCCCAGTCCCTTAAGATGGAAGGACAACAAAGAGAGATGAGGAAAAGGGGAGCCTGACACTAACAGCAGCATAGGGCAAGAATTATTCATAAAAGAGTCAAAGAGTGTGGGAAAAATGAGGGAGGTGAAGGGGCACAGAGAGCTAGAACAAATGACTAACTGGGTGATCCTCATTAGAACCAGAGCTGAGGACAAGGGCACAAACAGCATACAGCTTTGATACACATTCAGCGGCAGGCTTTGGAACACAACAAAAAAGTGACAGCAACTGAATGTCCACATCCATCTCTGTGAAATGACAATTATGATGTAAACAATCGAAAAAGTCAGCAGTGGATTGAGTTGAAGTTTTATGAGATTTGTTCAAATGAAGAGCTTTGCTTTTGTTCATAAATCACTACCAGTTAGCCAGTACTATTATAAATCTATTTATCTATCTATCTATCTATCTATCTATCTATCTATCTATCTATCTATCTATCTATCTATATATATATATATGTATATATACAGATAGATAGATACCACTTATGTTGACAGTCAGTGTGAATAACTGCATGAAAAGTTTAACTCAATTTTAGATTAGGCTTGTTATGGGCTAATTTTGGTGCATATTCTACACCAGTGGATTTTAAGATTCTCCCATTGGGCTGCAGTGGTATAGCAAAGGAACTGATGGCTGTTTTCAACCACATGAAATGATTACAATCTAGACATTTAACCAAACATCACTTCATTGTGATATTATAATTATGATATTATGAAATGTTATGCTAATAATTTATTTACACGGAACTCACTGACTGGTCTGGTAAAATGCTGGCTAGTTATCTTTATATTTTCAGGGCAGTCAATGTAAGTCTTTCTCTTTGTAATAATCACAGAGAAGGATCCAATAGCGGAAATGAAATGTTTATTAAAGAATAAGTCCGTGAGGCAAAAGAGA
>JBBJLS010016375.1:0-15470 GCA_037577275.1 Bryconaethiops microstoma
CACACACACACACACACACACACACACACACACACACACACACACACACACACACACACACACACACACACAGATATTTTGCTGTTATTACCTAAATATCCTTATGCATCTTTGCATTTGTCAGAATTCCTTGTCACTCAATCATAATAGTGTATCATGTGCTTAACATTGCACAGTTTATTTGTCCAGATCTCCTTCTTCTGCCTTGATTTTTGGAATTTTTTAGAAATTCTTTGGAGTCTTGAAATAGACTCTATCCATTCTCTGTACTTGGAGTGGCAGGTGATTTCTGGAATCGTACAGTCCTAGTGTAAATGCCAAATTACAAATGATTACTATTTGGTCTTTGGGAAGGTTTAATGTTCACAGTCATTTCCTATAACATAACTCATGTGCAATTCAAGATTATTATTCTCACTCATTGCAATTCTTACCCATTCCTTATGTGGTATGCAATATAGACTCTGAAAATCCTCTGGAGCTCTGAAACTTAGAAACTTGGTTTCATCAAAACCACAAATTCACTGAATAAATGAGTGCTTCTCAGCCTCTAAACTGAAATCCTGAACAATCATAACTGGTCACAAAGCTCTTGAGTTCACAAATACCTCTGACTTCGAGTTAAATGCCCTGGAAACTTCAAAAGCATGTTATGCCCACTATAAGTGGAAAAAAATGGGAAATCCAGATGAACTGAAAGAGTCCCCTTGTGAGGAAGGAAATGCATTGCCCTGTGCCATGGGGAACATCAAGAGCCAAGATCAAATTAGGAAACTGCACATAACCTAAAATGACATGGATACAATGTAACAACACCCAGATAGAATATTCATGTAAATGAAAACAGCCGATACAGTAATGACAAACAAGACCCTGAGGAGAGGAAACGGCTTCAGTGGCTTCTTTGGAAACATTCATGAAGCCATAGGCAGATTTTTCTCTGACCCCTTTCCTTCACAAATGCCAGGTTCTGACCATTAACACCCTGGTCATTCAGCAGTGAAAACAGCAGAGACACAACTGAAGGACAGCCAAGAACATTGTGTTCTACAGTGCCAACGTGACCCACACCAACGTCTCTTCCTTCCTGCCAAGAGACGCACCAGGTTTGATGTTGTTTTCACAAGGTTTGTCTTTACCTGCCTAAGAGTAAATGGTATGTTCTCCCCTGTTACATTCCATTAAAACTTGTCCAAGCCGATGGCAGCCAGGCAGCGCAACACTTGGATTTGGATGGTCTTTCTAAAACGTAATTATCTACTAGAAATTGCTTTTAGCGTCAAATTTGTTGTGCTTGCCCTAGGTGCTACCCTCAGCAATTGCTTTTGGAACTAAATGTGTTGTCCATGCCCTGCATGCTCTGCTAAGCAATTTATTGCTCTAATGTGTTGTGGTCAGTTGGGGTTATTCTCCTGTCATGTTGTAAAAATGAATATGGAGTAACCTGAACGCTGTTTGCTTGACTCTTAAGCAACTAATAACCATGACCTCAGAACCTGGTTTTCTTTTGGGGATCAGATGTGCTGATTATTAATGGACTCACTGATGCATTTCTTTATGCCATTATAGTGCAGTGAACTTCCAGGAGTCAAAAAACACCAAGACCCCAGCATCCCATCCACTGATTCCCACAAAATCTGCTGAACTATTAATAGATGTAAATTCATGATTAATTCCTGGCATGTGGGTCTGCCCCCACCCCACTACTTATTACACAACTGTTCTTCCAACTGCAGAACAAGAACACTATTTCTGCCTGAGGCTAAAACCACACACACTTCATGTTGTCAGTATATCTAAACTAGAGAACAAACGCCTACGAAGCTACATTGCGTAAGTTATAACCAGTTCATGTCATAGGCCAATTCCTGCTATATACTACAGGGTCATTCTAAATATTACATGGCAGAGTCTTTAAAAAATTCTAAAATGCTTAAAAAAAGCAAAAAAAAAAAAAAAAAGATAATTTGAAACATGCAGGGTTCCTGCAGGTAACAGCAAATCCAACCGAAAGCCTGTTTGTATTGTTTAGTGCCACTTGGGGACATTTTCAGAAATGTTTCATTTAAATTCTTGGTTGTGCAGTGAATTTATAGCAGCGTTTATTGCAGAAACATTTTACGCCTGAGCACCACTACCATGACAATGCCTATTTCTGCTTGCGCATATGCTTCTAGTTTGGTGTCAGTGCCAAGGTTCATTGCTTCCAACACTGAGTTTAATATCATTTAGGACAGCTTTAATGTAGGAGCTCTTGTAACAGACATTCAAGAGGCACGTTCTATATTTTGTATAAATCTCAAAGCTTAAATTGATTATTACTGTTAGCTGGGTGCCAAGCTGGTTAACTTTTTTTTTTTTTCAAAACCCTTAATGTCATATACACTTTTACTCTATACACACCATTTGTAACATTATTTGTGTATTCATGACGTCCTGCTGGGAGAATGAAACAAAAGTGTGATAAAAGTGAATCTTACATATATTGTAATACAATTTAATATATATTTAAGTTTGCTGCCCCTAAACACATCAGAGGATTTTAGGACAGGTAATGTACAATATCTGATGCTGTTCAGTGGAGAACACTGATAGCACTGCAGATCATGGCCTTGGCACAGAAATAGGTACTCATATTAAAATAACGAATATCAACTAGTTCCAAAAGAGATTATCGAGTACTGGAAGAGATCACATTTACTGTAAATGCCAGTCTAGCTGAGACAGAGGCCTTTTTTGGCTTCAGAGAAGTGGTTTCTTTTTCCTACAGACTAAGGGGAACATGCTATTCCATAATTCAGCAATGTATTGACAACCAACAGACTTCAGAGACTGCGTAATATACAGTGAAAGACAAATCCTCCTCTAAACCTCAAAGCATGTGATCTGCGACTGATCCGGCTCTGGAACACATCTCAGCTGCTGAAGCATGATGCTGATCTACTGTTCAAACTGAAAGTCAGCCAGTTACTCTGTGAGCTCTGTACCTCCTCAGCCTCACTCACACACTGCAACAAATGAATTGTTATAGGAGTTGACAATGTAAAGACTTCAAGATCAGCAGTACTTCCCCTAAACACAAAACCCAGTCGACAAAACCTGTGTTTCTTCACTTTCTCCGACTGACCTCTTGGGGGCATGAAACTCCAGTTCGATGTGTTCCTTGAAGTGGAGGCCCAAACAAACACCTCTGTACTTTATCACCATTTGCTTTAGGATATTAGCTCATACAGAGAAATAATTCATAATTAAATAAAGGAGTGACAGCCAAAGCAGAAGGTCTTCATTTGTGCAATTGGAAAAATGCTCTCCAGTAGAAAAATTTGGAGTCACTATTAAAAAGTTTGCAAACAGTGTTCAAGGTCTCAGGTTTTGAATAATTGGTCGGAAAATAGGAAGCTGAAAATATTTTTTTAATGCATTTTTATACAAATAGATGATTCTAAAATGACTGAGACAGCTGCATGGCACTCGAAGTGCTATAATATCAGGAATACATTATTTCAAAAGCAGAGCAAAAAACAATAGATAATGGAAAAAATATATATATTTTGTTATCTCATGATAGATTTTATCATTTAATAACTTTCAATAGTACACAATAGTTATAGCAAAAATGTGTTCATTTTATCTCATGTCTTAGTTTGAATGTCCACAAAAATATGCCACACTTTCAACTGTCAGTGATGGACAGTGGTGTGCATGACAGGTCTCCAAGAAGAAAGCCACTTCCCTCCAAAAAGGAAACTGCTGCCTGTCTACGGTTTGCTAAAGGTAAAGCCCGAAGGCTATTGGGAAAATATTTTGACATGTCCTTTTTTGATTTAAATCAGGAGAATTATGTTTTTAGAAGGAAAAACACTACATTCAAAAACAAGAAACATTGTGAAACATGACGGTGGTAGTATCATGGTTTGGGACTTATTTGCTGCATCTGTACTAGGAGTGTTTGTCATCACTGTTTGAAACATGAATTCTGAAACGTTCTAGCAAATTCTAAAGAAAAATATCAGGACATCACTATATTCATGTCAGGGTCACATTATTTCTCATTTTAGCACTTCTAAAAGTATGATGTTTTAGGCCATAGTTATGCAGAAACGTACCACTGTATTTGCTTGTTGGTGACAGACTCAGTAAATAATACACAGGATGGCTGGAAGATGGAGAATGAAGAAATTAAGGAACACTAGGAGCGAGTATACGCTATAACACTATGAGTTACAACAAAAATAAATAAAAGAATCAGCAATAGTGTCAAATGAACTATCACTGCCGTGAAGGCGAAGTGTCGTTTGTGAAAAAATGTCACGGAAACAAAGCCTGGGGCAAGTGCACTGACCCTTTGATAAACTCAAAAGATGCTGCAACAGTTGTTGTTTTCCCAAACAGCACAATCAGTCTTCAGCAAAAAAGGATGTGAAAGCATGAGCACTAGCCCCAAGCTCACCCAGCATTCCCGCTTGGCTTGCTGAACCTCACACAACCCCATTTCCTGCACCCTGAGCATGCTAGGGTGGAATGTTTATGGAGACATCATGGTTTTTTTTCTTGCTGATTCAGTCACCTTAATCGTAAAAGGACAATGCCACACACATGTCTCATTAGTGATAATGGAGTGGTAGGCTGCTGGCCATGAACCAAGAGCACTTTCTCTCCTGTAAAGCATGGGCACTTTAATCTGCCCTGCAATGCAGGTCCACTCTTCATACTGTAAAATGCTAATAACCCTTATAAATGTAATGATAACAACTGTAATTACTTTGGGACGCCATCACATAACATTAACTGTACTCTCTCTAGACTGTTTTTTTCAGGCTGTATCAGCCTACATATTTCTGCTAATGGAAAGAGCAATGATCTACTCACTTTACACAGAGGCTCTTTCAGGTTAAGTAAATGTCTGCAGTAATGTGCGTTTTTCATTATAAGAGTCTTTTAGAGTTCTCATTATCTGAGTGTCCTATAAAGTTAGAATTTTCATATGCAGCCTTTAACCTCCATCAAATCCCTTCAAGAACCAACAGGGAAGTATTAAAACATCCTCAAGCATCATATTTGGCATTACTTATCAGGGCTGTTCTTAGGCATACGTGAACTGCCACAAGCCCAAACCCCCACCCACCCCCCCTGCACATTTCTAAACCGTGCGCGGGGTCCCCGGCATCTGTGACAGTCTGCCGTCCGCAACAACCCCCACCAACACCACATTTTGCACATTTCTGAACCACATAGGGCCCCCAAACTGCTAAGAACTTCACCTATATAGAACCAGTCAATGGTTTCTAGACTGTCTGTTTGCTTTATTGTTTTAATGGTTCTGTGTGATCCTTCTAAACTTGTCTGTGACCACCAACTGGAGGTCGGTTGTTTTATACAACAAGATATGTGTTTTCTTTTACGACATAGGCTATTGTCAATGGCGGTTATCAAGCCTAAATCATTGAGGAGAAAAACGGCTTGGTTTGATTTGATATGCTATGCAGTTGACCAACAAGAACAATTTTCAGTTACTAGGATGGCAAAAAAAATCTACTAAACTAGTAATGAAGCAATAACAATAGACATGTATTAAAATACACAGACCACATTTGAATATGATATTGTAATATGATGTCTTAAACATTCAGTGCATCAATGCAGTCGTACATGTGTTGACCTTTACAATGGTATCACTGAGGTTTAGTATAAGACCTTATATGTCCTTCATTGAGAAACAGCTGGATGAAATACATCAGAAAGCTGGCTCTTCATCAGAAAGCTTTGTCCAGTTGACTGTATCAAATCAAAAGATTTGCTGAAACAGCAGACGGCAGACGGCTGCATTTTTTGTGATCGGAAATACTACACTGAATTTTTCCAGCGAGATCGGCTATCAGATGCTGAGCTGTTCTCTGCAGAGAGATTTGCCCTCCGTGAAGAAATCCAGGAACCAAGCAGTTTTCTTTTCTGGATGCAGATGTCCTAGTACATGAGGACTTATAGATCAACCTGAGGAAGACTTTGCACAGTAGCAGACTCCTATGGCCACTAAGCAGGGTTAAAAGGATAGTCTGATCATAAAATAATTTTTGCTTGCCTAAATAGCTACATAAACTAAAAGCAGGTAAAACCGGTTAAAATGGTAATTGAGTCTGTGAAACAATGCTCTCCTCAGGCTGTGGATATGTTAAAAGATTGCTTAGATACTTTTGATCATTCTGTCATTTAGAGATTTACAGATATATTCTGTTCAGAAAACATGTAGGAACAAACCGCAATTTGCAAAGGAGGTCAATGCTTTGAGACAAGATAAACAAAGAACATAAGAGTAGATATGGAGGGATGTATACTGTTAAAAAATGTGACTTTTAAGAGGCCTTAAATAAAGCTAAGGCTAATTATAAGGCTAAATAGGGAATAAAGCTTCACATAAGACTCACTGGATTCGGGGTCTCCAACTGATTACAGATTACAAAACCTGTTAGTAAACTGTTTAATTTTTAAATCAACAGGCACTCAAATAACCAGTCATTTTAACTGTAGTACTCATGTCCAGTGAGGAGTTATTTTAAGTATGTATCCATAGGAGCACAACAGCAGAATCAGTCTGAACATATCATAGAATCCTTTATTTTAGGCTCTTTTTTAATTATTTTTAATTTCACTAAATCTCTTAAACAGCATGTTTTTAATGTTCCATTTCATTCCAGTGGCTAAGAAATCTAATGAAAGCTCATCAGTGGCTGTAGTTCCACAGAATGAAAGATCTTGCATTCCTATATACCTGTGATTAAAGGGGCAGTGGTAGCTTTTGCAGTCAAGCAGCATTAATTAAAGAGGAAGAAGCTGGGGGAGGTTTTTTTATACACACTCTAAGTCTGCTAGAAATACCCTCCATTCTGTATCATCCATTTATGCAACTTGATCTCCAAGACAGCGTTATGGTGTCCTTCCCACTGGACAATGCACTTTCTTTAACTTTCTTCAACATTTTAAATCTAGGACAGTTCACTTTCAAAAAAGCACATCTAGAGACATTTAAGTATTTACTCCAACTTGTACCAATGTATGCAATTAGAAATTATTTTAAAGATATACTGCTTTTTTCGCCAGCAAGGAGACGTTCATTGAGCTCTCCTAAGTAATGAAACGAGTAAATATTTTTCTAAACTTGCAGAGTAATTCTAAGCATTCCTGTTTATTTACTAGAGCAAGCGGATATCCTTGTTGACTACTTTTTTTGGCATAGAAAAACAATGGACTGGAGATGCTTTGATTCTTTTTCACCTCTAGGAATTTGGCCAATATGTGAACAATTGATCATCTCTGCATTAGGGGTGACAGGGTCTACTAGAAACAAATTGACCCATGGGGAATAATATGTTGCCATGGATAGACTGTGCTTTGATTGTCATATTTAGAGAGGATGTCTCTACAGAAGACTAATAATCCACAATATTAACTCAAGTTAAAACATGGATAAACCCAAATCTCATTTTCCTGTAAATGGCAAAAGCACAAAGATTATTCATGATTAATATCTGTCTTTTGGCACTCCAGCAGAAAATTAAATGCGGTACAAAATGGCCTGGGGACACAGGGATGTAAGATGGTTATTTAATAATGCTGAAACTGAATTCTCTCTCATAAAGGCAGACGAGAACATAAAGGGGAGGTGTCACGAGGGAGAAAAACAATAAGTAGAGCCAGGCTTCCTACAGAAGGAGCAGCCTGAGCCAACACAGGGACTGTCTAAAGGCTATAAAATTATCTAAATCATTTTGATTTGTTTTATGAGGAGGCTGGGGCTGCAATTCCAGCGTCTCCAAGCACTTGCACAAAGCCAGGATGATAAGTTCCTCATGTTCTTACAGGATCCGACAAAACCTAGCTGGGAAATGTGATGGCTGACTCGGCTCGTCCACGCCCACTTCGGAGCCCCTCACCCGAGTACTAGGGGGTACACAGTTCTGGGCACGGGCTGGTGATATCAGAGGGTGGTGTGTGTGTAGTCGTCGGGTGCCTAGACAATCCAGGTGTGGATGAGGAGCTTCATTAGCTCAGCTCTGGGTTGCTAGGTACCCAACGACAGGTCCACCTGTCTCGAGTAAAGGTTAAGTGCTCTGTCGATTGTCCCTGTCGTATGATTGGTGGTTCATTTGAGTGTTTTTAGAAATACCAGCAGAAACCCTGAATCGTTGCGTGGTCATCTATCTAGTTCATGTGTCTCTTCCCTGAACTCCAAGAAACAATATCATGGCGCTGGGTAGTGAGATTGTGTCTTATGGGAGGTGCATTCAGTGGACTTTGCTGTAGTTGGAAAGAGGAGGACGGACGGAACCTCTGAACTGGACTCGCTTGCACTGAGCTCTCTCTCTAGTGGCGGCAGGGAGAGGGCACTGGTACTCTAGCCATCTCAGCTAGAGCCATCGTCTATCTGGTCACTGTGATATGTAGCTGTGTACCTTGTCTCCACAGTCTATCCTATTCCCACAGGCGTGAGACCTCCACTAAAACGTGGAGCAAAAACCTTACTTTCAAGCCCCTGGAGGCAGAGGACTTGCGGAGGAATCGGTTAGGCTACAGCGCTCGGGTCCTGTGTGCGGGAAGCGCTGCTGCATGAGGACAAGTTCACCAGCTCAGTGTGTTTAAGTTCTAGTTTGTTTGTGTGCTGCGGAACGAAGAGTCTCGGGTCTTGTCTGCGAATCTCACTCCCAGAACTTTGATTTGTATTTGCGTTATCCCCGCATTCCCGGCGGAAAGGAATTTTGTTTTGGTTCATTAAAACTAATTTGTTATGCACAACCTGTTTCCTCCTAGTGCGTCCTTCCCGTGCGAACATGACAGGAAATCATTTAATATCAACTGGGTCTACACTTCAAATATTTCGATTTATGAGAGCGTTCATGTCTATAAAGCTAAGAAGCTTTATTACACGTTTCTGCATTTGATCATCTTGGATGTTGCTAAAGTTCAAATGAGGCATAACATTGGTCAAAAAAGACAAATCTAAAAAAGAAAAGCATACCCTCTTTCTTTGCTGAGGGTCAACTCTCCTATGTAAGGACTCTGATGCACTTGCCATCCTGAATCACAGCCTTCAGAGGGAACAAAGAGCTTTCTATTTTCCCAAGAGCTGGAGCATGCAGCCTGCTAAGTATCAGACAGGCTTCAGACGGCAGATCTAGACATGTTGTGTTATGGTTGTGCACTCATTTCTTTGGTTATTAATCTCCCAGCAACCGGCTCCTCCAAACGGGTAACTCTAACCCTCATGCCCCAGCCAGGGAATGGGCTCCCCCATGCCATGGATGCACAGATGCAGCATGTCTCAGTACACACACATGCTTCCACCACAAGTGCCAGATGTCTAGTCATCTGGCTAATCATTATTTAGACTACAGCTGCTTTCTCTCATGTTCCATGTACCATAGGTTCTCAGCTGGGCGATGGGGCTTAATGTAACAAACATAGCTATGGTTTGTGAGTCGTTACACGGCTTTGGTGGTCATGTACAGTACTTCAAACCTGCTGAGGTGAAGACAATTGTTGGAGCCATTCCAGTAACCTGAGCGTGGGTGGACTGTACATATACTGTTCAAGTCAAGCCATCCGAACACCAGGTGGTTTCGATAAAGTGATGTGAGTCTCCTGGGAGAGCTCCATAGCTGCTACACAGGTGCAAAAAACAGCTTCCACATCTCCAAAGCTACTGATGGAGGTGTCAGCTCAGAAAAGGATCTACTGCACCTTCCTCTGGCTTCCAAAATGGCTTCCAGATGCATATTTAAGTAAACACTGAGTAGGCAATGAAGGAGATTGTTCCAAGCCAAATATGTTGCAACAGCACAAGCCAAGTCATGGTTAACTGTTTACCTGAATCACAAGTAGATGCATTTGGAGGCAAAGTCTATCACAGCCTTGTTTTACTTGTTAGAACATCAGAGCCTTGGATGCTTTTGGGATAACATATTACAATTCCATACTGAATGAAAGAATGAAAGAGTTATCTTTACAAAGATCACACTGAATGACGAATCATTTCTGCATCAAAACTAATCTTCCTCTAAAATAAAAGTGTTTTCTTAATGACAGACATGCTTGAAGACTTACAGAAAATATTTAACTGCTGTCCAGCACCATTGCAAAAAAATTTTCAGGTAAGTGACCACATCTTAAATGCTGCTAATGTAACTATTTTTCAATAGGAGATTGTGGTAATAATTTTGAGATTATCCAACCTATCTTTTTTTTCATTAGAAATTTCTATAAGTGTTATTGGTTTCAAGCAAAGGTATCTTTACATTTTACTTAATTCAAACACTTTTTACATTTATAGCATGTTATCCAAAGTGAATTACAGTTTTTGCGAATGTGTAGGCAAATGTAGTGTTTAGGAGTCTTGCCCAAGGTCTCACATTTGTCAGTGTGGTGAGCTGTCCAAGTTAGGAATCAAACTGAACTCTCCTGCACGGAAGGCAGCGATGTTATGCACTACACTAACCAACCACTGCTTAAAATATGTGCAAAAATGTGCATTCAGATTAATAGACTTTCATATGGAGTTGGTCCCCATTTGCAGCTGCTATAATGTTTCTGCCCCCCATGCTCTGGACTCTGAAAGTAACTTGTTTTTCTATAACAAACTAGATAAAACAAGAATGCCCTGGCAAGTGACATATTAAATGCATTGGCTACACGTGAGTATCATTATCAGGGAGTTGTCTATGAATTCTCTCCTGTAAATGGCTGTAGTATTACAGTAAACCCAAGGCAAACTTTGATATCTCATTACACTCCATCTGTATGAGTTCAAATTCATAAGGCATATGTTTCAGCAGTTTGTTTAAGAAGCAAATATCTTTAGCTTCACACATATAAACACGTGACTCTCGTTTCCTTCCTCTCAAACACTATTTCTATAATACTGCGCTTTTGGACAGCTGTGAATCCACATCATCACAGCATACACAAACCACTTTATGAATCTCCCTTGGGTAATGACAGAGTTCCAGCTGTCATTTCAAAACTTATTACCTGTAATTGATACAGCAGGCCCACAAAACCAAGATAAGTTCCTTGCCGTGGTGTGTGGAGCTGCCTTTGGGGCTCTAAACCTCCCAGCATGTTATTTACATTACAGCGTGGTTATGATGACCTCTCCATCCTGTGCTGGTCACCAGTCTCCGAACAGCATGGCCAGAGGACCCAACTAAAACGAGAAACAAAGTATGGCAATGTAAGTTTCTAATGAGGTGTTGGCAGGTGTGGACACTGGCAGCATCTCAAACTTTAACAATGTGTCACAGCTGAGCAATATTAATCTGTAATGGGAAACGGTAAATATCTAAAAAGGCACACATGCTATATTTTTCTTGCATTTTATATTTTCTGTTCCCCTTTTGTATGGTTTTATGGACCAAAAACAGTCATCATTCATTTTACATGGCTGTTTTCAAGCTTTTTTCATCATTAGAATTAGGAAACAGTTTTCATTGCCAAAGTATGTGAATGATCTCTGTTCTGACTGTCTGCTTTCTACTGTGCCCTGTTCAGAAAACAAGGAGTGTAATGTATGGAAAAGTCCTTATGTCCTTATGGAAATCATCGGATCAGAGGAAAAAAGTAATTCCTGTCATTCCTGTGGATGACCATAACCTCTGGAGGGTGATGTAAAGATGCTAATGACTGTTCAGTTCAGTTTATTTGCTTAACATTATGAAAAAAAAGTTGTAGCACTTGTGCTTTAATTTTTTCCCAAATTGTTAAACTCAATAATTGAAATTAAAAATGCTGTTTATTTGAAAAATGCTATATGTATTTTTGTTTCCTGTAGAAGATGAGTTAACTTACATAACTAATTGTAATTTCAATGGAGATGTTCAAGCACTTGCATTCCACCAACTGCATATAACCTGTGTGAGTTAAGTAACAAATGCTATGTTTTAAAAATAACTAAATATTAAAGATTAAACTCTTTCATATTAAAAATACAAAACAAATTCAGTTTCAATATAGTTAGTTTAGTTTTAATATACACAAGCATTTTATTCCAAATGACATAAAGAGCATTTCTGATGACAATTCACTGCTCGCTGCATTGTTTATGATTGTAAGCCATTCATTCCCTGACGTTACCTTTCACCGACCTGCACCACTTGAGTAATGAGTGAGGCCTGCTTTGACATGCACTTACCACCATTTCAACTATCGTAAGCATTTCTCTCTTATCTTCAGTGAGGAACACACACTGTATATGCAAGATAAATACTCCAGCTGCTCGTGAGCATTCAAAGGAATACAGGAAGGATGATGTGAAACAGTGTGAAACAAGTTGCATAAAACATGTGGCCAAGATGCCTAGGCGGCATTAAATGTGCAAGCATGTTTACATTTCGCAGCAGTGACCCCAAACCCACACTGCTGCTCTCCTGTTATCACTTCCCAAAACCACATTACTAAATATATACTATATATACATAGTAAAGTGCTATGTATATATATATATATATATATATATATAAAGCACTATGGCTTTGCATCTGAAAAAGAGATTTGTACAAAGGAATCAAGCTGCAGAAAGATCTATCTGGTTTTATGTATTTTCAAAGTCAACAGACTCGGATAAGATGCTGCTTCACTTTTGGATGCAGAAGTGAAACATGGATAATTCTTTCATTAAGGCTTATGTTTATTTTAAAGTACAGAATAAATATTGTGTGTTTATTTGGCCGTCCTCGCTTCTACTTTTAGAACAGAGAAGGGAATTAGGTTAACAAATGCAGGCAAGCAAAAAAAACCAAAAAAAAACAAAGGAAAGAAAGACGAAGTTCTAACATCGGAGTTGCCGTTGTTTTATGTTTTAAACACTGCCTTCAAAAGGGTCAAATGAAAATAAGATTTGCAGCCATTTATAGGGTCTCCAATACTCTCAGTGGGTCACTGATGAATTAGTCAGAGTTTGAAGCCCCACCATGAAGTAATCTAATCCTCAATATGACTTAATGTCAGGGGTTAAAACTACAGAGTGGAGGGGAACGGATGACAGTTTAATTAATAGTA
Source organism: Bryconaethiops microstoma (assembly GCA_037577275.1). Classification (NCBI taxonomy): domain Eukaryota; kingdom Metazoa; phylum Chordata; class Actinopteri; order Characiformes; family Alestidae; genus Bryconaethiops; species Bryconaethiops microstoma. Next base: position 13,045 of record JBBJLS010016375.1, read on the forward strand.
TCATCAGTGAGCTTACCTTTTAAGGCAAGCTAACCTAAGATTCTCACACAAAAGAGGATCCACTGAACACATAACTGCTTCCAGACGTGCCTGTGAACAGAGTATACAGATTGTGTGACAAATGTGAAAACCAGGAGCAACCCACAATTCTATAGATACACAATGTCTAGATTAATGTCAATTATGGACCTTTCAATACAGCTACCCCAAGCCAAATGTTATTTGAAAGCTCCATGTGTGTATAGTAATACGAGTCGTCGGGACAGAAGAGGCCCATGAGGAAGACCCATACAATGGGAACAATTTGGCCAAGTCAGATTTACAGATTTACTTACATGGAAGAAACTGGGACACCACTAGAAGAAGCAGATCCTTTAACGCCGGAGACGCACGTTCCATCGGGACTGTTAAGATGATGACAAGATGTCAGTGGTAAAGTAAATTTATCCTGCTGAGATTGATTCTTGCCAATGTCCTAAAAGGCCACTTTCTCTAGATACTTAAACGATTTCTTCTGACATACAAGTCATATGAAGTAGATTTTGTAAAACTGCTCAAGTGAAAACTTGTCATAACCATAAGGTTCAAAATAAGTTAAATAAAAGGATGGAAATATCACTCAGTAGAACTTGAATCCCTCGCCAGTTTAGATCCACAAAGCCATTTGATTTCCGCTACGCTTTTGTATGGAAACGTTACAGAAGTACCTAAGAGGTTTATTAAAATCCGGCAGGAATCCAAAGGCCTAGGAAACTGCCACATTACATTTAAGCACCAAAGCTTTGTCAATTCCTTCTTGATGCGACACAATCCATCCAGCTGTGAATCAAAGACAATGGCTGTTTCTGGTGGCGATCTGCGGCATGCAGGCTGTGGGCTTTCTCGGTTCAGCAGCCATGAACCCTGAGAAGGTAGGTTGATGTAAACAGATACACACCAGTGTAAGAAAAGAATAGAAAGGAAAAGCCTGTGGGGCTGCAGTCTTCAGTTTGTTCTCCTTTACACTCTCTGGCCTGGATGTTTTTGCTGAAGGTGTTAGTGTGCACGATTCAGTAGTTACAAGTAATCATTTACAGGGGTATTGCATGCTAAAAAAAAAAACGATATTGCACTTCTAATGACATGGAAACATGAGAAATTAGACCTAAAGTGGCAACTGAGCATGTAATGGAAAAACTCTGTTGAAGAGAATGGATATTTTCGCATGAAACATCAGCTAAAATGAGCCTCTGAACATAGTTTGCTCATGGATCTTAATAAGAAGGATCTCAAGGCAGTATACTTACAACATCTAGAGTATACTAAAAACATTACATCCATAAAAACATTACATCCATGTCTGTTATTTTTATTTTCTTGTTTACCTAGATTTGCTCTATACTGTCAGCCGACAGGTGGAAATATTTTCATTTACTTTTCATCTCTTGGTTTTCTTATAATTAGAGTTCAGCCATTGATACACTATACAGACAAAATAATTGGGACACACCTGTTATTCAGGATGGGCTAGGCCCCATCCTTCCAGTGAATGGCAAACCTAGTACTTCAGCATACCAAGACATTTTGGACAATGCCATGCTTCCAACTTTGCGGACATAGTTTGGGGAAGAACCTTTTTTATTCCAGCATGACTGTGTCCCAGTACACAAAGCAAGATCCACAAAGATGAGCTTGAGGCGTAAGAACTTGACTGGTCGCACAGAGCCCTGACCTCAACCCCATCTAACACCTATGGGATGATCTGGAACGGAGCTTGTGAGCCAGGTTTTCTCGTCCAACTTCAGTGCCTGACCTCATAAATGCTCTACAGAATGAATGGACACAAATTCCCACAGAAACTCCAGAATTGTATGAAAACCCTTTCAAGAAGAGTGGAAGCTATTACGGCTGTAAAGGCAGGACCAAGTCCATATTAAAGTTTATGTATTTGAAGACAACGTCATTAAAGTACCCGTTGGTGTAATGGTCAATCGCCCCAGTACTCTTGTCTACATAGAGTATCTTGAACCAACTGAATCAGATCAAACCTAACAAGTCCACTTTGTTTCCAATCTAAAGGTCTCAGGCGCCCTCTTGTGGTCGAGTAAGAAACTGGATGATGGAAGAAAAATAAAAATCACATAAAATAAAATAAAATAAACCGTGCAATTTTGGTGATAGAGACCAGTAGTAATTAGATTTTAAATGACCATTACACCACCAGGGACTTCAATGACACTGCATTATATATTATTGGTATAACAGCTTCCACTCTTCTTGGAAGGCTTTGCACGAGGTTTTGGCGTGTTTCTGTGGGAATTTGTGCGCATTCATTCATTCTGTAGAGCATTTATGAGGTCAGACACTGACGTTGGACGAGAAGGCCTGGCTCACAATCTCTGTTCCAGTTCATCCCAAAGGTGTTGGATGGGGTTGAGGTCAGGGCT
>JBBJLS010016386.1:0-15469 GCA_037577275.1 Bryconaethiops microstoma
AAGTTCACTCACACCACACCTTTATTAAGGAACCTTCACTGGCTTCCAGTGGCTGCTCGCATTAAGTTCAAGGCCTTCACACTTGCGTTCAAGGCCAAGAATGGACTTGCACCCCCTTACATTACAGCATTAATCAAACAACGGATCATTTCTCGTCCTCTCAGGGTTTCAAGCACGGCTCGTCTTAGGGAGACATGCGTCGAGACTCTTCTCAGTCTTGGCCCCCCAGTGGTGGTATGAACTCCCTCTTCCTATTAGATCCGCGGAGTCCCTCGTTGTCTTCAAGCGTAGCCTGAAGACCCACCTATTCAAAGAGCACCTTTGTGACTAACCGTGTTTCATTTCGCTTTCTCCTACTAAAAAAAAAAAAAAAAAAAAACTTTCTTTGACATGTATTGTTTAGGTGTCGTTTGTCGGGAGACTAGGTCTAGTGAGCATGTAGTAACTTGGTTGAACAATGGATGTGGACTTGAATTTAGCTTTACAGGTTTAAGAAACCGATGTAGACGACTTAAGCACTGTTGTACGTCGCTCTGGATATAAGCGTCAGCTAAATGCCGTAAATGTAAATGTAAAGGACAGAAGTATTCTCTGATTGTACCTCTGTGCTTGGTCGCCTTCATGTCTGTTGTGGGTGTCTGATGTGAAGTCTGATCTGTGGTCTCTGCTCTGGTGGAGGTTGTGCGATCTGTAATGAGTGGAGGATTCTCTGTGGTTGTAGATCCAGTTCTGGTGTGGACTGTGGATTCAGTTGAGGTGGAGGTAGTTTCTGCTGTGACAAAAGATATGAATAGACTGGAGGTGACCACTCTCTAATGTGTCTGCTGTAATTGTACTCTGTAGTAAAATTCATTGATGATGAGTGTTCTCACTGGACAATTCCAACAATTCAATAACAATAATTTGAAACCTGTCATTTATTAATTAATTTGCTTTTCTATTATTTATATTTATTCCATATTACCAGGATTGGTAAGTGTGGATATTATTGTTGCATTACTAATAGTTTTATGTAATGTGCTTGTAATCTCTGGCGTAGATGTCGTAGTTGGTGAACTAATCAATGGTGGTAAGATCCAGACATCCTCCGCATTTTTTTTTTACTTTTGTGACGTCTGGGCCTAGTCCGCCACACCCCCTCGTCCTAGTGCTGGGTTGCTAAGCACCACGCCCTACATAAACCTTGCAGTAGGATGAGGGTGCGTGGCGGACGAGGCCCAGACGTCACAGCTTTTCTTCGTGGCAATATATAAATGTTTGAATATTTGTGCTAAATTAGACAAAAATATTAACGTAAATTCAGCTACATTTCCATATAAAAATAACTATAAATGTTTTGGTACTGTGGAGAAAAACACAAAAAAGCGTGTCTTGGGACAGTGAAATACCGCTGTACTCAGAGGCGGGAGGTTTGAAAATAGCCAATCCGACCTATTTATTTCTCCTTGCTACTGATTGGCTGCCGGCCTTTGACGCATCCCTCACAATATTCAGAGGCGGGAGGTTTGAAAATAGGCAATCCGAGAACACCATGTATTTCTCCTTGCTGCTGATTAGCTGCTGCCCTGTGACGCATCGCTCGCTGTACTCAGAGGCAGGAGGTTTGAAAGTAGTCAATCCGAAAGTAATTTATTTTTCCTTGGTGCTGATTGGCTGCTGCCCAGAATTTCCCCCTTTGAGCGTCTCGAGTGTTCTCGTGTTTTTCGTTTTGTTCTCCTTAAAGCCCTGTATTTTTATTACTGTAAATTAAATGAATTTATTATTGTATTTAACTGCTTATACCAATGAAAACGACAGCACATACCAAAGAAAACGCCCGTGCATTAATTACAGTACAGTCTACAGTATATAGAGGTAATATCGGTATTTACATTCTAGCACTGCTGGAGTTCAGAGTAAACTGTACAGTACGGATATGGGTTTACCTTTACATTTTCTTTAAGGCTTATGAGTTTAAAATAAAATTAAAGTATTTTGGGAGCATATTTGAGGGCGTATTTATGGTTTACACTATGAAAATAGGCATTTTTCTGTCCCCTCAGTCAGTGAGCGAGACAGTAGACAGCGGTGAGGAGGAGAATGCGAGTAAATTCTTTTTGTGTTTCACATTCAATGTGAAAGAGCCAGTGTGTGCCACTAACTTACAGTAACAGAACATCGATTGTTTTTTTTTTTACTTTAAAAATATATTTTCATATATGACAGGGAGAGCAGGCGGGAGGGGGCGGGAATGACTGAGAGAGTGGGCGGGAATCGTCAGAAATTCCGCTGGAGAGGGAGGGAGAAATTATTTAAAAAATAGTCCTGCGCAGGGATCTACCACAGTGCACACATTATATGAACTGGTTTCTGTTGAATTAAATGCCTTGGCTATCAAGCTGTTAGGAAATGCCTGCAGTGTTTACTACTTACCAATGACATCTGTAGGTGTAGAAGCTGAAGATCTTTCTGTAACATGTACAGATGAGGTTGAAGTGCTGAAGGTGATATCCGGTGTAGCCACTGTTACAAGACAGCACATATCATGTAAAAAAAGTATAGGAAATAAAATGAAGAAAAAGGATTTGCTCTGCTAACTTACAAGAGTTCCCTTTTGTGACTATAGGGGTCAAAGTTGTTGAAGTTGTCACGGATGGGGTCTTTGGTGGGATATTGAAGGTGGTCTCTGATGCTGTGTTTTCTAGAGAAATAACCCATTATTAAAAAATTTCATTCATAAAGCTGCATAAAGTTTCCACATTTGTTAAAAATGTCTAATTGCATTACATAATGGAGTTTACTTTGATGGTACCTCTCTGTTTGGTTGTCTTCGTGTTTGATGTGGGTGTCTGATGTGATGCCTGATCTGTGGTCTCTGCTCTGGTGGAGGATGCGTAATCAGTGGTGATGGGTGGCAGATTTGGGTTTGATCCAGTTTTGGCGTTGACTGTAGATTCAGAGGAGGTGGATATGGTTTCTGCTGTGACATGTGATATGAACTGGGTGAAGTTTAAACACTTAAAGCAATGGAAAATTAAAAGTTTTCACTGGAAATTAATGAATTAAATAATTCCAGGAAACATAATGCTTTTAAAACTGATGATCAGTCTTTCATCATGATTAATTTTTTAATTGCTTTTCTTTTTGTTTCTATTACTTATATTTTTCATATAGATACAGCTTAACAGTGGTGTTTAGTGGAAATGTTGTTTATAGTAGTGTCACTGATATATTGACATTATATATATATATAATGAAAACTGGTCTTTGGTCTTTGGTTGATGGTGGTCTCTGCTGTAGACGTTGCTGAACTTTTAGAACTATGCATAGAAGCTCCTGTAATAGTTGTGGTTTCTTGGGAAGCGTTAATTTCATTATTGAATGACTGGTCAACAATTCAAATCACCCCAGAACTATATTGTATTTCAACAAATGACAACATGCTAAAAAGTCAAATGTAGTGCGTTATTTAAACTGGTCTAGTGCAATTTATTTGGACAGTAAGTGGGGTTTCTTTGTAAATACACCTTGCTTTTAGAATCAGCACAAATAAACAGATTAAAAAGTAACAGAGATCTCTTTCTCTTGTATAATGAAGTTTATACTGTTATAGCTTATACTGGTGTTAGTATAACAATGTTTGCAATTTGTTAAACTAGCAACCTTTTATACCATTACAGCTTTTTATTTTTGAGTGTATTTTATACTTTTATACTTAATTGTAATTACATATAATAAAGCAAAGAAAATGTCTGTATAATGAAACAATGTTTTACCAGACTTCATGGATGTGAGCATTGCTGGGGTACTGATGGTGGTCTCTGTTGGAAATGTTGGTGTACTTGCTGAATTAACTGTAGTGTGTAAGGAAAGATGATGTTTCATTAATAAGTTACTGGCCAAAAACTCCAGAACAATACTGTCTGGTAAGAAGTGACTACATACAACTCAAATGACAACATGCTTAATTATTTTAACCGGACTGGACTAAAAAAACGGCCCTGGTATTTTGGGTAGAACGGCCCACCATATACAGTTACACACACCACCCATCTTTGCTCTGCCTTGAATGTGTATACTAACAAATTAGTATTTAATACAAGTAATACTCAACATATTTGAATTCAATAAATTGTGAACTTACCCAGCCAAAATTATGCAGCTGAATCTTTTAATTAATATTTGGGAAAAGAGGAGAGGGCATTCTGTATGTGTGCATGTGTGACAGATAGAGACAGAGATTTTAAAAAGTGTGGATGTCTTTCATGTCTGAATACTGTTGCCCTCTACTCACCCCATAACCAATAATAGATAATTAACTGCTGCCTTACTGTTAATGTTGATGAATGATTGAACCAGCCCGGTGTCAGGAAAGAAAAGAACCAAAGAGCCACAGAGGAGCGTTTCATTGGCCGGTGGTCAGGAAATAAACTCCTGTGCTGACTTTTTTGGCAAATGCATCACACAGGCACAGGTGGAAAGTGGTGGTGGTGTTTAAAGAGTTGATTAGGCCGACCTACGTGTCTTATGGGCTAGTCAGACCAATAAATAAACAAATAAATGAAGAAATGGATGGCCCAAATAACACATCGGCCCACCAGTAAAATGCCCAATATGCCAGATGATCAGTCCGACCCTCATTTTAACTGTTCAAATGCACTTTATCTAGGCTTTATGTGTGTTTTTCTCAGGAAAATATATTTTGAATGAATGTAAATATACATAAATACAGTAAAAAGTAACAAAATTTTTTTTCAATTGTTTCTTTGAAGTTACAGCTTTTTTCTATGAAAAAGAACAGACAAACACAAATAAAGTGTCTAAAAATAAAAAGTATTGTGTTGAACTGAGCATCTTATAATGATTTTTCTATTAAAACTATCAAACAAGCAAATTAATTAATAAATAATTTGTGTTACTGAAGTTATTTTAAAAATATGAATATTCATATTTGTAACAATTTTGGATATAACTACATACTGTAATGGAAAGCACAGCGGAAAACACATTTTTATTCCTCTAATACAGGTGGTTTTAATTATAGTATAGAATTTTATTCCATATATGTGTTAAACCAAGTCCAAACAATTTGTTTAAGAAGAACTCTAAATGACAAACTCATAGAGGTTATGTGTCTTTGTGCAGTGTAATTACAGTATGTCTGAATGATGGAACTGAATTCTACTAGTTTGATAGTTCTACTAGTTCTACTAGTGGTGTTGTTCTAAGTATTTACTGATTTACATATGTATTTATAAATAAAAGGCATTGTAACAATGATCACAAAGGAACTTATTTCCCCTGTACATTAATGGTTGATCTCAATCCAATGAGGTTTGCTGTCATTTCTGTTGACTTACCAAGGCTGGCTGCTGTAGATGTTTCGGTTTTGTCTGTAGGATTTTTGTAGGATGTGATTATAGTTGTAGTTGTAGTTACTGGATAAGATTATAAGGAGAAATTACATTTTAAAGACTGCAGGTAAAATAATGGCAAGTGCATATAGCGCATGAACATTTACGAACATTTAGATTATCCACAAAAGCAACAATGTGAGCAAGTGTGTAATCTGTGATGCTGTAAGTTGATTTGAATGTGACTACTGCTGTTTAGTGATCAGGATGAAATTTTATGTGTTTGGACTCACGTTCTGTGCAGGTTTGTATGTAGTCCGGGCAGCAGTCTCCAAATTTCAGGCATGCCTGGTCACAGTAGCAACCTCTAAAGCATTTGTTATTGTTCCCCCGGCAGCACAGTTTTGGGGGCTCTGAGCATCCAGCTACAACACACAACAATCATGAACAAAATTATGGACCTCTTATGAGAACATTACAGCTTAGAATTTGCAGTGGGATATGATAAAGAGCAAGTTAAAAATCAGAGAATGACAATGTGTTTGCAATTTCCAAGAAAAAGTGAGTAGAAAAGTGAACATTTATGTGAACAGCGCGAAATTCTTCCTCTGCATTTAACCCATTCACCAGGTGGAGCAGCGGGCAGCCAGGCACACAGTGTGTGGGGACGGTACCTTGCTTAGGGTACATCAGAGCAATCTTGGCAATCGAACCCACAACTTCCTGATCACAGGGCAAACACCCTAAACACTAGGCTACCAGCTGCCCTGATTTTTGTATCTCAATTTTTTGGAGATCACTCAATTATTTAACATCACACAATTCCTTTTGGCTTACATATCATTGGACAAAATTTCATTATCTAACAGGATAATGATTCCAAGCATTATTTAAAATTGCGCCAAAATTATATCCAGTTTAAAGAAAAGCTTAATGTTTAGAGAATGTCTTCGCCTCCCCAGTCTACAGAACTTTCTCCCGCTGAGCTGGACTGAGGATAAGGTGGATTGACAAGTTTGACTAGGGATGGGAATCAATAAGAAATTATTGATGTCAATGACATTATTGATCCTTTTTATCGATCCGATTCCTTATCGATTCCTAGAATGTTACAGGATGAGCCTGTTGCCTTAAAATACTTTACATTCTGGGTAATGGAGCCTCTAGGGAGGCTGGGTGTAGATGTAGTCTTTTAGGGAGTGTTTGGAGTTTTACATGGCCGCTGTGTTTGAGTGATTCTCGCCACTCTAATGTTCTTTTTAGAGACAGTAAATAAATGCTCCCGTCTCGAGGGAGGACAGTATGGGGTGCCGTTTGTGAAATCAGCTTAACAATTTTAGGGGTGTCAATTTTTCACCATTTAGCACAGTTTTCTCACAATTAGAGATATGTTCAAAAAACAGTGTTACATTTTGTCAATTTTAACTTGCTGTATAAATGTTAAATCTACATCTAAATGTTAAATTTAAATATTAAATCAAAATCTAAATGTTAAATTTAAATCTAAATGTTAAATCTAAATCTAAAACATTTAGATATAATATTTAATATTTAGATTTAACATTTAGATTTAAACCTTTATACAGCAAGTTAAAATTTAACACTGTTTTGAACATATTTATCTCTAAATGTGATAAAATTGTTAAGCTGATTTTACAAACGTCACGCCATAGGAGAGAACAGACCCTGCTCCCTGTAATTGTCTTATTTTTGGACCCGCTCTGTGGCCGAGAGTAACGAGCTAAAGACACCTGGCTGGCAGCCTCTAATGCCGAGGCTGAGAAGGCAACAACAGTATAAAATAAATATTTCTTTTAACTGATCATCATTTTGTGGACAGGTAATAAGACCTAGTTAGCTACATATTTACATTACAAACGGTAGTCATATGTCATTTTTTTTAGCTTCGAAAGCAGCTGTTTTATTAGATGTCAGAACTAAATCAGTCCTTTACATGGTAAATATAAACACTTGAAAAATAAATGATGCACTTGTCTTCCTTTAAACAACAAATAATATGGTCCAAATATGAAAATATAATCATAAAGATACATTTGTATTGATATTAAGTGGAATTGTAGTTAAAGTTACCCTCGTTTATACAAACCACGGAGCTTGCACTCGAGCGCCGAGAATCGAACACATGGCATTCTTGAATTTTAATGCTGTGTTAAGACCTCAAATGTTTTAACATGTTGGTAGTGTTATCACCCTTGCAAGTTAAAACGGCACTACACTGGTTACAAACACAACTGTCGTTTTTTAAAGTAAAATGCAACCAGGTCACAGACCGCTTTCTCCGCTCAATGATAATTCGAGTCGCGGAGGGTTACGTCATTGCGCGCGACGCAATGAAAGAATCGTTAGAGGTACCGATAACGCTGGAAGTAAACGATTCCAGTGATTCGCAAAATTAGAACCGGTTCTAAATCGGGTTTCGATCCCCACCCCTATTGGAGACAGAACAGTTTGCAGGCTTGAAAAGGTGCTGGAAGGGTTTGGACACAAGTTATTTCTGCAAATTGCTGAAAAGTGTCATGCTGCTGTGCTAAAGGCAAGGGGTTGTTATTTTTCATACATAAGCGTTCCCAACCACTGAATTGCACTTATAGTTTACATTGTTACATTAAACTTTAAAACCAGTAAGTTACATTTGTTTTAAGTATTTCTAATATTTTCTTGTAATAAATTGTTGAAAGAGCAGTGTTTGGCTGCCAATAATCTGATTTATTGAGCTACAACCATTTTGTTTACAAACTCAATATAAGTGAAGAGCCTATAGCCTCCTTAAGTGTGGGAAAGAAAAAACACGCACATACACCTGGTTTGTTAATTTGCTACATCTGCATTTAAATATCATGTAGTTTATGCATCTGAATGGAAGCGTTTTTCAGGTTACACGGTTTCCTTTTTGGACTAGTTGATGTAAACAGTTAATGGGCACTCCAGCAGCACTGCTGTGTGGAATAATGTATGATGAGAATGATCCACCTCACTATGCACTGGTGGTCCTGTACATTGATTAGGTAAAAGAATGGTAATAATGCAAAGAACAAAATAGAAACATTTCGACTACTGTCTGTACTTGTACTTCAGAAAGCACCTTTATGGTCAATAGAACAGCTTTCAAGACTGTTCATTGTGAATAATAATAATTATTATTATTTTGTGAGGTCTACTTGAAGCTGTCTCCAGCTGGTAAGTTTAGCTTGTTATCTTTTAATTGCTATCTTCTTGCTGTGGAATTAGCTACCTGAGTTAGCTTCCTTGTTGTTGAGTTAACCTTTTGTTAGCTTAACCTTTTGAGCTATTAGAGCAATTAGAATTGCTCTCAGCTGGTCTGATTACATTAGGGTGTGGATTGCTGCGTGGGGCTAGCAAATACTTAATGTAAGCCTGGGCACTGTGGATTCAAGTCAATTATGAATGTGATGTCTATTTAAAGCTGTCTCTAACTGGAAGGTAGCTTGTTTCTATGTGCCTACACCATCTGTAGTGGTCTACAGTTTGTTAGCCTAGCTTAGTTAATGTTTTCTTTTGTATTCTTCTAACTAAGTAGGAACCAATACTAAGCTCCTGCCTCTGTTTATCAGCATGCGTATTTTCTCCACCTGCTCTTTCCTTTGCAATTCTGTCATCCTTGACTCAACCTGGAACTTCTATTCAGGTTTACTACCGACATATCTGCTGCCAAGTCTTCCTTCTTCAAAGTTAAACTAGAAGAATCTGCATCCAAGCCTCGCAAATACTTTGCCACATTTTTCACTTCTCACACCCCCTCATCCTAAAGACAAACTGTCTTTGGTTCTAATTATTCTAGATATTTCTACAGCTTTTGATGCGGTCAAGAATCAGATACTCCTAACTTCACTCACCAAACTGAGAATCAGTGATTCTGCGTGGCAGTTGATTGCATCCCACCATAAGCGACAAGTTATGAAGTATCCTGGAAAGGCTCAATGCCTGCCTTACAAAGACTTACCACTTACCACTCAGTGCTTGGCCCTCTTCTCTTTTCTTTATATACTGCCTCTCTTGGTGATATGTTCATATGGTTTCACTGTTATGCTAGTGACACTCAGATGATCCTCTCCTTTCCTCTTGATGACCCTCAGATCAACATGAATCATTGAATCAGCATGAATCTGAATGACATTTCCTCCTGAATGACAGAATATCACTTCAAAGTAAATCCGAGCAAAATGGAGCTAAGGTACATCTGGTGATGCATCACGAAGACCTGATCTTATATGAAGATTTCTCATTTTCATCTCTCCTTAGAAATCTCTAGTGAACCTTCTTTATGACACCAGGAGAATTGTTCCTTTCCTCATCACCGAAGCCATTCAGATACTCATTCAGTCACTTGTCATCTCAACTGGTCTATTGAAAGGCACTTCTTGCTTGCCTCTGAAGACGGCTACAGAATGCAACAGCCTGTCTGTTCTTCAAACTGCCAAGATTCTCACACACTACTGTGGACCCTTCACTGGCATCCTGTGGCTGCTTGTATTATATTTAAAACACTAACGCTCACATACAAAGCCAAAAATAGTCCATCTCTGCCTTACTTGTCAGCACTGATCAGACGGTTCACAATTCACCGTCTTAGATCACAGCCAAACCTGACCCAACTCTTGTCAAAGGAAATAATGCTGTATCTTTTTTTTTTTAAATCTGTAGTAGCCATCAACACCCTAAACCAAATCATGTTCTTCACTGTGGGCCACTTTGTGTGCATGTTTCTAGAAAACAAGCAACTCTTGGGGTTCAGAGTAGCACAGAGGCTGGTTAGGCTGGTTTTGTGCCCCGAAGTTGCCAAATAAATTGTTTCCTTAAAAATTAATATTAAGTGCTTAAATTTTGAACACATTAGTTTATCTGTCCTCCACTCTGTGACTGAGGCTTTTAACACAATCGCATATACACCCACATACCAACAGTCTTTTTGGATGCTTGGATGCAAACTTGTATCACGTTTGCCCAGTTCAGTTATCAAAGAAAGGCAAATCATTTTCCGTGTCACTGTTTAAGTGGTTCATTGGTGTACATAGAAACCCAACTTGCTTATAATCGTTTCTTTTTCCTGTTATTTCCATTTGGTCATGTGTATGGCACAACACAATGACTGCCATTGATGGAGACAGGTGCTCACTTCAGACTACTCATATTTCTAAGGAGGAACATTTTCAAGTTTTTGTCTGCTTGGGCAGAACATGACACCATAGACTTGATATCCAAGTCGGTAGATCTAAATGATAGGCATCAAACGTCATCTTCTTCTAAATGCTGTGTCTCAGCAGCATGACTGGCATAATGTTGGAAATACTGATCCTATCGTAAGCTTAGTCATAGGAGAGTCTAGGGGGACATAACTGAGATAAGGGTGTCATAACTTACACTGTGTGTTAGTTGGGTGTCCTTTGCTAGCATTTGTTTCCATTGTGAAAATGACTTCAGTGATACAAATTTTAAGATCTAGGCAATTATTTTCAGCACCACTTTACAGTAAGTGTCCCATTGTATACTGGTCATGTCCCATTGTATACTGGTCATTTATTCTTTCAGTTGGTGTACAGTACCAGTGCTTATGTAAGTATACAAATGCATTAACTTGTTTTTACTCATGCACTTTTAACATGTAACTGCAGTTGCTAGAGTTGGTAGAGTAGTTGTTAGAGTATTTTAACCTTTTTAAGTATGTGTAGCTGTTTTAAAGTGTTTCTAAAGTGTGTGCATGAATGAATATGTTGAACAGCTAAAGAGGTATAGAGTAGCCAAAGTAAATCTATACTGAAGTAAGAGTACTGGTTACGGGGTTTCACTTGTCATTTGTCTGAAAGTTGTGTTGCTCCCCTTTAATAGAGTAATCTAAAAGTTACTATTAACTAGCAATTGTAGTGCTGCTAGTAAAACAAGCTAAACTAAGCAGCTGTTTTGTGGTTAGATCAGGCTCATTTTGATCCATAAAGTCAATAACTTACATTTAACTACTATTACACTTAACTAGTACTCATTGCCAAGTTGATATATTTTGGCAAGTTTTAAATGCATGTCTGGTATTGAATCTGGAATTACCTGATGCCTGGTTCTCTTCTCCAAGCAGAAGCAGAAGCAGAATCCCAAAACATACGACTCTCATTCTGTTGATCAGCAAGCAGTCCAGCCAGATAAATACGCATATGAATGTGTGTCTGATGAAGCTGTGGACAGAAGAGAGCATCATCAGAAGCACACATCTTCTATTCTTACACATATTTCCTCATGGCTCATTGTTAGAACATTCCACCCGACAGCTGTGCCCTGTTAGACGCCTAATGATTTTCCGAGATGACATTTAAACCACAGTTGTAGAAGAAAAATGTAGAAGGAAGTTCCCTGGAATGAAAGTTTTTCCTCTTAGTAATAAATTAACTGTCGCCTCACCTTGAGGTGATATTAGTCGGTTAATCTTTAATGGTGTTCTTAAAACCTTCTTTACCTGAGTTCCCACTCCTGTTTGATTCATTCAAGAATATGGTAACATTTATGTTGTGAATGTACAGGTATTTGTAATAATGTGTAAAAATGGAAGTAAATTATTCAAACCGTAAAATACACAATATGCACCACCTCATAACAGCCTAATTCTGTAGTAATGCATCTAAATTCACTTAAAACGCTGTAATTTGAATGGAATAATCTTTCACTGTTATGCTGCTCTTATGGACAAACCAGTAAACAGATAAATAATGTAAGAACGTGGTTTTCTTAAAAGTTATGTTCTTAATTCCTACAAGCTTCAAATCTCCATAGTTTAGCAGGATCTGCTTTAAATAGCAATGAACCCAGGATAAATCTTAACTGGCTAATATCCCCATGTATAGTGTAAGTAATGAAATTCTCTTCCCTATTTGTCCAGTACGGAATTGTGAGTGTGGCTAAATGACTCAAATGGCTCTTTGTTTAACAAATTATACTCTGTTTGGGTGCCGAAACCAACATTTTCAATTCTATATAGGGTACAAAGGGAGTAGAAGGACTTTTTAAATTTAGCCTCAGTGGTGCTAGTATTGCTATTACGATGGTAATTTAGTGGACAAACTATATGTTGTCATACTATATGTTCATTATTAGATAACTAAAACATTTAATAGTTCACCAGCGTACAATGATCTGAAAAATGTCCTCCTACAGGAGTCCAGGTTTGGTTGGCAACATGGCATATTGCTTTTTGAGAGATGTAGTGAATGAATTAAGAGCTTTTAAAACTATTTTTTATTTACCTTTGTTATACCATTATCAGAGTTATAAAAAAAACCAGGTAACAAAATAAGTCAGTAAGTAAGTAAAGAAGTAAGTAAGTACACGTGTAAATAAAAATGTTAGTAAGCAAGTATATAAATAAAGAAATAAATTAGTATGTAAGATGTAAGTAAAAATGCAAGTCAGTAGATGAGTACTGCATATAAGTAAGCAGGTATAAGTAAAAGACAGACTAACAGACAGAATTGGATAATTTCATCAAAAGGTTACCAAGAACCACAACTATATCATAGATTCTGACTTGTACATCAACTATTGTTCATCCCTATTACTCTACTGATTATTTACTGATATTGATATCAATATTGAATGCTAATAGCAAAATAACTGCGAACATGATTAAACTAATTGTTCACTTCTGTTGTATGTTATTCACTTCTATGTACTCATTTGCATGATCTCCCGTCATATATATTATATCTATATCATATTTATATTATATTATATTTAGGGGTGTCGGATTAATGCGTTAATTTCGACCAATTAATTACAGAAAAAATAACGCATTAAAAAAATAACTGATAATC
This sequence comes from Bryconaethiops microstoma, assembly GCA_037577275.1. Classification (NCBI taxonomy): domain Eukaryota; kingdom Metazoa; phylum Chordata; class Actinopteri; order Characiformes; family Alestidae; genus Bryconaethiops; species Bryconaethiops microstoma. Next base: position 13,166 of record JBBJLS010016386.1, read on the forward strand.
GCACCACGTGATTTTAACCGGGTCTGGTGTTCTGCCGAAACCTGCTACACTCGAGATGTGCTACCGTGCCATTCTGCGCATGTGCAATTCCACAGTCTGTGTATTCTGTGCTACCTAGCATTAAGGAAGCTGGCTAAGACTGATCCATGTATGAGCCACTGGTTGAGGGAATTTGGTTTGCTGTACAAATCTTTACAATCTGTAAAAGATAAGAGAGCCCTTTGGATGTGTTCTTTAATTTCTGCCTATAATTTAAGATGAGCCTGTCTTGCGTTCGGGTCACCCGCTACTCAGGAATCTGTGTCTTTGCAGTCATTACATAAGCAATTCCCTCTAGGATCAATACAGTGTTCTGATTCTGATTCTAAAATATCCGTTTCTGCAGTTCGCAGAATGCTATCTGAAGCTATTTAAATAAAAAAATTTTTTTCTGATGATGCTTATTGTTTGTCTATTTGTCATCATTATCAGTGTTATAAACTGACTACAAACTATATGAACTGTATAAACTTGAAGGGGGCATTATTTGACAGCGTAGCATAAATCATCAGAACACCGGCACCATTATATTAGGGGTGATGTCAGAGTGCAACATTCCCACTTTAAAATGTTTCTGACTCCCGTGCTTGTATGTACATTGTCTTAAACTGCACCATAAAGATGGACATGGTTCTATAATAGTTCTTGCTGAAGCATTTTTTCCCTCAGCATATTAGATCATATTTTTGATTGCTGTGACCATTACTGCACATGAACAGTGCAGAAACATTTAATAAAAGAGAGGTTGAAAGTCTGTAATGTTGATTAATCATTCACTCGTGCAATAATTCATTTAAAATTTTAAATACTTTTACAGCAAAAATGCGTGCGATTAATCTATTATGCGTGCGATTAATCTTGTGATTAGAGATTGTAATTAATTAGATTTTTTTAATCGCATGACACCCTAATTATATTATATAGTAAGTGACTGTCGTTGTTGACCTGTCTGAGTGTGTTGTTGTCACAGTTCCGTATCAGGACCACTAGGGGGAGACACAGACCGGGACTGCTGACGCCCTTCTGCTCTATACAGGGATCATTGCTGAGCAGAGCAGAAGGGCACCTGAGACTGATCCAGGACTGATTACTTGTAGCTTCCTATTGGTGCACGGGGGGTTTAAATATGGGTAACGTTAGGTGTCAGGTATGGAGACGTACCAGTCGTTAGGCTCTTCTATCTCTTGTCATACTTCTACTTAATTCTGCGATCCTCGCATCATCTCTCTTCTCACTGTAACTCTTTTGTAAATAAAACCTCATCTATCAAGATGTCCCTCCCATGTGCCTCCTTCAACTCCTTCTCACCGACCAACGCGTGATAGAATGTCTCCGTCAATGTGGCGCAGCAGAGGGAAACCACCAAGCCCCGAAAACCAGGCGTAGGAGACGCAACCAGAAGCATCGGGAAAAGAACTGGCAATTAACTCCACCAGAAGAAATCTACTCTGATGAAGAAGTGATTACTTATGCGTGGAGTGGAAGACCAGAGGATCCACCCGAACTCTTCGACTTGACGGGTTTTCTAAATGGATTACCGGTCTCCAGATCACGCAACAGATCAAGGAGATGGAAAAAGCCAAAAGAAGGTGATAAGGTGCTTCCCGCTCCTACGACCCAGCCGTTAGCTTCCCCTCACTCATTTCCTCCTAATTTCTCACACGCTCTCCCTTCTTCTCAACTAAATCCTGGACCCTTCACTCACCATAATTACGAGTATCCACCCTCAATCCATTCACCACGTCATCTGGATTCCCACTCACGCTTAGTTAACCAGAGTCCTATCACTTCCAATTTATTCCCCCATTCCACTCATACTTTACACACGACACCACTTTCATTTGAAAAAAACCCCATATATGTCCGATCACTCGCCTAATACACACAGATTTTCCCCTTCTCGCTATAGAACACCCTCCTATGAAATCATTTCCCAATCGTCCAACTCCTCCTCTACCTTAATGGAAGTCTGCGTCTGTGCCACGTCTCCTTCTTCTGGACGTACGTCCGGTGTAACACAATTCGATTTTAATGTGTATTTATAAGGATAAGAAAATGTATTTATTGAATCTTAAAGTTTCCAAAATTATATGTATGATTAATCAATATATTAATATATTGTTTGTTTTAACATTTAACATTTAAAACCATAAATAAAGTCAGTTCCACAGAACAGTGTCTTCATACACGCCCTCTTGTGGTCAAACTCGTGTGTTACACTTCTGCTTCAGACGGTGAATTTATTTTTCATTTTATTCTTCATGT
>JBBJLS010016397.1:0-15469 GCA_037577275.1 Bryconaethiops microstoma
TGTGTGTGCGTGTGTGTGTGTGTGTGTGTGTGTGTGTGTGTGGTGAGTGAGAGTGTATGTGTGTGTGTGTGTGTGTGTGTGTGTGTGTGTGTGTGTGTGTGTGTGTGTGTGTCTTTCTCCTTTCTTTTATCCTGTGGTGAGGATGGTAAACTGCCTCTCTTCAGCCGCCGCACCTCGTTACCGCACACGTGTTTGTGTCTCCTCTGTCCCGCCTTAATTGGGTTTGTTGTTCGTAATGGCGTGTTGCGCGTGTTGCGCGCGTCCGTTGTTTACGCGCTCTCTTGATGATACAAGCAGCCACATAATTAAGACTTTAAAGCGGTGCTGTTTAATGAAACAGCACAACGTAATTATCCCTGTAACGAGCGCTTTGTGGGAGCGCGGCGTTATTATATCAAATAAATACCAGAATCAATACACCGGAGCCGAGTGTTCTGTAACGGCTGCTGCGGTTTATCTGCTGCGCTTTCACGTCTCTCGCTGATCACGTCTCTCGCTCATCACGTCTCTCGCTCATCACGTCTCTCGCTCATCGCGTCTCTCGCTCATCACGTCTCCGTTTATACGCCCGATTCCAACATAAAAGGGAGAGTTTTCCTTTATCCAGGCTGTACATTTGTAGGTGAAAGTTTGGTCAAATTGGAGGCCTGGTTCAGGATTATAAGTGAAGTACATCTTAATTCTCAGCTGAAATGATTCTCCATGAGAAAAGGCTGGTTTTGTGACCTGCACGCGCAGCTCAGATCGAGCAAAAGCTGCAAAACTATCACACCAATGCACTTCAGTCTCTTTAAGGTTTAATATAAACGCCTTCTTCACACACAGAAGCCGTTTTGTTCTGAAATCTGGATTAACTGACAGCAGCCTCAAGGCTGAAACAGGCGTTCGCCAGCTCATTATTTTTAGTAAACAACAACAAACACGGACACGCGCGTCTTTCCTTTCATGCCTGTCCTGAGCTTTAGTGACTTGAAGGCTGTTTATGGACCTGCCGGAGCCGCCGACTCTGAGACTCTCCCTGTGCTCTCATTCCTACTCTCATCCATAAAACCCCGAACTTTAAATACTCAGCCCCTGATCAACCAATCAAAACGTTGGACTGTGGGAGGAACCCGGAGCTCCACACTCCGTCCCAGCTGGGAATCGAACCCACGACCTTCTCACTGTCCGAGTTTAACATATTAGAGAATCTGATGAAGCGTGAAATGTGTCCTGTGTGCAACAGTTATTGCACATTTTATATCGTAGGCCAAGAGGTTAAAAAGAAGCGAAGAAATAAAAGTATATGATTGCTATCAGACACTACTGGAGATTTCTCCACTGTGATGGTTACGTTATTGTTTTAGTGAAGCAGCAAAAACTACTTATAATATTATAATTAAAAATAAAAAGTTAAATGTCTATAATATACAATAACGTGCACTATTTGACAGTAGTTACTCTAAACTAGTAGCATAGGATTCATTTCAAATTTGAGTAGTATACAGGTCTCACTGCTCATGCCACCGGACCCATCATGCATCATTAGTGTTTTATACTCATTATTAACATTAAAGATATGTATTAATACATAGTAGTAACTACTAATGGGCCCTTTCAGAAAAACTTGAAAGTTACTACTACCTCCACTACTAATACTAAGTCTCAACAAACCTAGTGCCCTAATGTAGACCTGTCTTAGCTACCTACGAGTTAAAGGTGCGCATTTGGGGTGCCTGCATCATGTTCCACAGTATGACTGCTCTCTGTGTGCACTGCCTGGTAGCATATTTGTCTTAGAAGCACTTTTCAAGCCTTTACATCAAAACGTCTGTAAGATTATGGGATGCATACATGAGATTAAATGTGTCCATACTTTTGACGTCTGGTACTGTATGCATACTTAGAGCACACTGAAACAAACAGGCTCAAAAAAATGAGGTGAAATTGGGGCAAACATCAGCGGTTGAGTGTGTTTCCTAATTTGACATCCCCTGCTGACTGTTAAGCTGGCTGGGGAGCGGATTTTACATTTGAGTGAAAACCACTACAGTCAAGCCAACACGTACAGCGCACACAAAGCTGTGAGTCACACAGTGAGCGGGAATTTGATATGTGCAAACATTTGGGATTAGGCTCAGTATGAAGTCTCTGAGTGTCTGGCTCACTCCCCCGGTGTTTCAGCTTTTTCTCCTACCCGTTTTCCCCTCTCTCTCCTCTCTGGCTCTCCCAGCTGGGCAGATGATTCAGCAGACACTCATGAAATCCCCCCTCTGCCCCGCTCCTTATTACACTGCTGTAGAGGATTTGGCAGAAACCCAACCAATGAGCAGTCTCTTCAGGAGACACACCTACATGGCCCAGCCCCCTTTCCCCCAGTAATCCCACCTCCTTCAAGACCCCTTTTAGGGTCCCTCTCAGGCCTACGTGAGTAATGGTGGATCATTCGCAATATGAACCAGTAATTTAAAACAAATGTATTTTCTTGCACATATACAATGAATGTACATGTGCAAGCATCGATTTCATCTTTTTTAACTCACAGGTGTTTTAGACAAATGTATGGTTTGATCCCCTGTACTACGAAAAGAAGTGTTTTCACACTTTCCTCCCTTAAAGTAAACCTGGTTTGATGTTTATATAGCAATTTGACAAAAAAGAGAGGTGGATTACTACGGATTACTATAATCTTGCAAAACACTTCAGTACAGCCTTTAGAAACACAAAACAAATCGTGCTTTCGATTTACATGATCAAAATGTAAGTGGCTGCACATAGACAAATGTTACATCCATGCAATTCTTTCAATGTAAAGAAAGCCTTTGTGTTGATGTATCGTATTTTATTACTGTGCCCCCACTTAGGACACATTTTAATCATTACCTACCTAAAAGACAGTTAAGACATTTACTGCCATTAATTACATCCCTTGACTTACAAAAATTGACCCTTTTTTGGGCATGCAGCCATAGGATTTTTATGGTATTGGTCTTTTCTCCACAGTCTCTTTCTTATTTTTGCCTTCAGTACTTTTCTCTGCCATTTCTTGGATATGTTTTCCTCTTTCCTATAATGTGGGTAGTTTCTCTCCTGTCTATTTCAAAGCCTCTTCTTACCCAGCTAATGTCAGTCTGAGTGTTCTGGGTGTGTCAAGGTAAGAACTCTCTAAGGCCCCTGTTGGAAGTCTAACACGTGCCAGATGACAGGGCCTATGTGGCCTCCGCATCCTGTGTTACGTAGAAGGAGACTATTGCACCAGGTTAAGTCAGCACAATGAGAAGTGTGTTTGGAATGTGTCACATACTCAGCTTGTGGACTTCCCCAACTACACACCAGCATGCTCACATTCCCGCCAACTCGAACCAGTGACGTATAAGAGTCATTTCTTTCTTCTCTTTCACCAAAGTGCATGCATTTTTGACTTTTCTCAGTTCCCTAGAGGTAGAGTCAGATTAGGGCTCATTTGACTGATTAGATTGGGTAGAAACTCAATTTAAAGCAGCTGTAAACCACCATGAATTGAAAGTATGCACTTCAGTTTAACTTCTGTATAATTAATGAGTACACAACAAGAACCAGTCAGGTACACACCTAAACATAAAGGTTTCTTTAAGAGTTCTTCAGGAAAGACAGCGGTTCTCAAACCAGCCTTGTATGGTCCATATTTTTGCTTCAGTACAACTTGTTGCATATAGGAAAAGAAAAAATAAGACTATTTAAGTGTTTCCTAACTACTGATATATAGAACCATGACACTTCAAAGTCACTTCATTTTGAATGCTTAAACCGTTATTAAATTGTATGTCTTCATTTTTATTTTTTATGTAAGCTATTTAAATGATGCTACACAAGGTTATGGTGTCCCCATAAGGCTGGTCTTCATCACATCCAACCTATCAGACCAAATAAAGAAAGAATTAGCAGTAACTGCTGAACAGTAGAATGGAATAAAAACCCATTTATTAACTTATGATGGGATTTATTTGCATCTATAGAAGAACTGATGTGAAGAAATAAGCACTGTGGTCATATTATTGTATTCTATATATAATATAAAATCAATCCCATTAAACTTTAGGGTAACTATTCACTTATCAATCTTACGACTTCATTTTTAGTAGCCACTAAAATTATTTGGTAGATGCTATAAAACAATTCTTCAGTTACATGAAGAATTGAAGATTGTGTCCAGATATGAGGCAAAGGGGTTAATAGAGATTTATGTTCCACACAAGTAGCAGTTACACACTGATCAGCCACATTAAAAAACACTGACAGATGAAGTGATGAACATTGTTGATCTCATTACAGCTGCACTTGGTGGGATATTTTAGAGAGAAAGTTAACAGTCAGCTATCAAAGTTTTTGAGTGATGTTGACACGAGCCAAAGTGTGATGGCTAGAAGACTGGGCCAGAATATCTGTAGTAGCCAAGGTCTTGCGTGACTTTCCCAGTATGTAGAGGTTAGTAGCTACCAAAATGGTTTAAGCAAGAACTGGTGAACCAGCAACTGGGGTTTGGGAAGCCAAGACTCACGGATGTGTGTGGGGAGCAAAGACCAGCTACTAAATCAAAATTTGCTTAAAACGTAATGCTGGCTATGATAAAAAGGTGTCGGAAAACACAACACATCAGTTAATATGAGGATAATGCACCGTGCCACACCACAATATTATTCAAGATTCTTTATTTGTCACATACACAGTTACACAAGTACGACGTGCAGTGAAATGTACCCCAAATCACACCAGTCTTAAGATTGCTTAAAGAGACAGGGAGAAGATAGTACTAAGAAATAGACTAAAAATTAAAGAAGATAAAAAATATTCTGTGTAATAAAAGAAATATATAGAGAGAGGAACCAAAAACAGTGCATGGGTGAGGTAGATGAGAAGTGAAATGACCATATTGGCCAAATGTAAATGAGCTGAAATGAGCATATTGTGCAAATAGACATAGACATAACTGTGCAAAATAGACGTCTGAATTCATACTGTACATGTGCAATGGTATTTCTATGCATGATAAAGTGCAGGGTGCCATATTTTGGTCTATTAAGGAATAGATTGAGGAACATGATAAAGAGTTCAAAGCATTGACTTGGCTGTCAAATTCCCCAGATGTCAACCAGATCGAGCATTTGTGGGATGTGCTAGACAAAATAGTCCAGTCCATGGAGGCTCCACCTCAAGACTTATAGGACCTGCAGGATCTACTGCTAATGTCTTGGTGCCCAATATCACAGCACACCCTTAGAGGTCTTGTAGAGGCCATGATTTGATGGGTCAGGACAGTTTGGCAGCATGAAGGACAATAGTAGATGCGTTTAACATTGTGACTGATTGGTATATGAAGAAACCCCAAATTATACAGCTACTGAATAAAATTCTGTAATGTGGCAATGATATTTTTTTGCCCAAGGCAGTGTAATTTCAGCTGACTGAAATCCTCTCTTAAGCGAAGCTTCTTTTACATCCCTGGAAGAAATTTGAGACATCGCAAGCAGCTCTTTCAGACTTTCACAAGAAGCTTTTTTGTATGAAGTTTCAAGGCTGTCTGTCTCACGAAGTCCAAGACGCACTTAAAGCTGGATTTCTGGATGCTGTAGGCCGTGGGCAGATGAATCTTTTATGAGCTGTGAATGGTCTGAATTCAAAGGATTTGGATTTCAAGGGTGTTTCAGCATTTTCTGAAATGTGTGAATGAGACGACAATGTCTCAGAACCATACAAAGCACTTTTTAACATTCAGCTATATTACATTTAAAGCAGTGGTGTGGACGCATGTGAATTTTACATAACGAGTCTGATTTTGGGCCAGTCAAACTATGGTTTGATTGATTTTATGGAGAGAACCAGCTGTTCCGTATAGAAAAGTTTGAGCTCTCAAGGCTTGAGCTGTTATCTAATTGCCATGCTGCATTTTAAAAGTTTCACGCAGTGCTGGCTTTGCTCCACAGGGAGTGTGCAACAGGTGTTGTGAGTTGTGTGGGTTGACCCAGCCGGTATGTAGTGTATTAAAAGAGCCCATTATATAGTGAAGGACTGTCAATTTCTGGCACAGGCTTTCAGGGGACTTTCGTTTCTCTCAGCCTATAACAGTGTTTACCATTTCATCTTAATGAGACTTAACAGCTGTAAAAGCATATTCAGTTTAAGCTCTTATGCCAGTATAAAGTGACAATATAAGTAACAATAAGTGACAATAAGTAAGCCAGCATATTGCAATAAATCTGTTTGAAAGATATTAAATTCAGACTAGCCTGCTTGAGGGTTGTAGGGCATAAATAACTCCATTTGAACCCCAGAAAAGTTCTTGGCCTTTCTCTTTGTTCTTACAGACAGTGCTTCTCTGTTCCTCACAGACGTTCATTGGATGCTTGCAGATGAGCCGCCTCTCACCCTGTACATGTGAATTCAGTTTTGGGTAGAACCCAGAACCCGTCCAACACTCAACCATTGAAAAGTACTATAAGAGCGATATCGCTACTGTCACCATTTGAAAACACAGGTTTCTTTTTTACGTTGTGTGACCATGTAGTGACCAACACTAAAGTTAAAATTGCTTTCTTCTATGAAGTCTCTATTTTGGAGGTAATTCCACTCAGTGGTTTAATGATCAATGTGAAATCTCTTCATTCTAGAGAAAATGACTGAGTCAGAATTCCTTGCAGTGGTGATGAGAGGAACCAGATGTCCAAAGTGCCTCTGAAAGCTTCCTCCTAGACAACTATTATAGTAAATGAACAGTGTTATAAATACCCTGCCTGATGCCTGAGATTCTTTTTTATTGTTGTGTTATGACCATGGGTTTCTAGCCTTAAGTGTATTTTTTAATTCACAGAAGAGAATAACACCCAAATGAAGCTTATTTTTGAATCGAACCCAATTTCATACTCAATATTTATAAACAATTAAGAGAATACTATACTTATGAAAAATATACATATAAAAATATAAATTATATAAAAAATATATATATATTTTTAGCCTTTTTTTTTTAAATTAGTGGAAGAGAATAACAACTTTTTTTTTTATTTAACACAATTTCACCCTTATCAATATTTATAAACAACAAGACAAAACTAGTTGACAATAAAGACAGCAAGTTATAAATATAAAAAAAATTATAGTTAGAATAGTTATGCATATAGTTTTCCTTGAATCCGTCAATATCGCAGACATCTTTGATCTCGTACCTTTTGTTACACCCTTATATTGGCCTGCCGCCACATTAACAACCGCTTCAATTAGCACCTCCTGTTTCATATGCCCTGTAGAAGTGATCTAAAAGAGTTGGTTCTTTGAAATGATCCCAGTGCACATAGAAAACCTTCAGGGCTGTGCTGAAGTTGGTCAGCGCTTCATGGGAATTGTCTGTTGTTCCCAGTGCCTCACATGAGTCACTCTGGCAGTGCAGGAGTAGAAAACACTCAACAAAACCGGTTCTGACCAGCTGGGTGATTCAAAGACAGATGAGGAGGCTGAAGATAGAATGTGGGATGGAGGAAGAGAGAGAGGTAGTAACAGAGTGAGTAACAGAGAGTTTCTGCGACTACTACATGGCCTGGTGGTTTGGTGCCATGGTTCGGTCGGAATGTTGTATTGTGGTCTTTGCGTGTGATCTACCAAGTATTTTGACACCATACACCAAGATTTGCATGCATGCATTTGCATTATAGGCAGACATTGCTGAGCAGATTCTTTATTAGCTGAGGAAAGAGGCTGTCCTGGGCTCATTGTACCCACAAACGTGAGCGAGATCGAAAGAAATAAAACTTTTACATAATATAATTAAGTACTTTCAAACTCTAATGGTCTGATCACAATGTCCTACTTGGAAAAGTATTAACCCCTTGTAAGTGTAGTGCTATGATTGTCAATACTGTCATTTGTACATCAGTTAGTATTGTAATATAAGTGAATGTAATTTGAATTTAATGACAATCAGTAAAAATATGGAATAACGAAATACTTTTTCTTCCCGCAGTATGGACCCTGCTGGGCCCGTATTGCAGGTGGGATATCATTTTCAGTATTTCTTAATAAAAAAATAACATACTAAAGCATGAGAATAGGCATTTGTCATCCCCACAACTTACTAAGTCATGGACGCAACTTGTTCCCACAACTAAACGAAGTTGTTCCCGCACATTACAAAGTGATAGCCATGACTATGACTCAATCCCATGCCTTAGTAAGTTATTGCCATGCATTATCTTTATTATGAACGGATGTCAGACTTTAATTACCTGTTAAAATACTCCTTTTTATACTGCACATTCTGTATAAAACATGACACTCTCTGTCATGTTGCTGCTACAAACTGCACAATTATTACTGTTGTAAAATTGCATCATATTTATTGCTATTTTGCATTTTTTTTGCACATGTAAACTCTGTTCTGAATCTTTGTACATTTCTGCTGCTAGAATACAGTACAGCTCAAAATACTGTATTTATCCTCAATGTAGCCTTTGTCAGTTGCACTGAACATTATCTTGTCTTGTCTCATTTAGTTGTATTGTTGCTCTTGTGTTCTTTTTTCTAGCCTGTCTTTGTCCTGTCTGGACTTGTGGTCTTGTGTTCTGTTCTGTTCTGCTCTTGTGTTGCACCATGGTCCTGGAGGAACGTTGTTTCGTTTTTACTATGTGCTGTGTGTATATGGTAGAAATGACGATAAAAATCTACTTGACTTGACTTGATGTCCCCGGCAGGGCTCCATACATTAAAAGACTATACACACAATAATAGGTTTTCATCAAATTTACATCTTAACAAAATAAACGTTTCTCTTATTCTCTTGAGAATTTCTCTGTTTGTTTTTCTGAATCACGGTATGCATTTGTCTTCATGTGACTTTAGGGGTAACCCCTTAAACTGATTTATAATCCAGTTATTAAGCTTATTCCTTCATTAAGACCTTTTATGCATTAACTACTCAGAATTTTTGTTATCCATAATAATAAATCAATAATTATCAACAATTTATCAATAAATGAAACGAAACTACCACAGAAGCCATTTCAGTTACGAAAGTGTGTTTGAAACGAAGGCCCACATATTGGAACAGCAATCATGACCACCTGCAAACAACTGTGTGTAGTGTGTATCCTGCCTGTCGAAGTATTACTATGCACAAAACAAACTGAGGTATGTACACATAGAACTACAGCAGTAAACTGTCAAATAAAAGCCCTTGTTTAAAGAACACATAGAAAACCTGGCCTGCTTATCCTTTATTTACCCAAGGAGTCATTAAAAAATGTGCGGACGAGGCTCTCTGGGCTGTCTGACATGGCTGAAGGGGTTTTTTTTTAGCATCGTGACCTGTTTATTTATATAGGTAAAATCTTCACTTGCACTTCTTCTGCCTGAGGTGGGTGTCAAGACCATCATGGCTGTCTGGACGTCTAATAACAGATCAGTCTTACTGAGTAATGAAATGATTGAAAGGCAAAGCTGGTCAGACAGCTTGGATTCTGAACTCGAGTGTCATGGACTGTCAGGTAAGGCAAGGCAAGGCATATGTTGTTATACAACACATTTCATACACGAAGGCAACTCAAGGCTTGATGTAGACGTAAAAGACACAATTAAGAAAATATTGAATTGAAAAGATACAAAGTGCAGTTGTTTCAGAGGACAAAAAAACAAAAACAAAGTTCAAAACAGAAGAACTGGAAAACAACTAAATATGGATAAATCGAAGTGCAAGGTAAAGAGTACAGTATCTTAACTGGTCAGCTAAGCTGATTATGCTACTTTTAAAGGTCATGTCTAGAGCAGGGTATTCTGGAGAGATTTTTTATGTGGCTGAAATACACTTGGTGTCAGTGCAAACAGCCATAATATCACAAATCGCAGCAAATAAATATGGTTATTATGTTATTGTTACTTATTGGCATTATATTAGATACTAGCATCTAATAGAAGCCGTTAGAATGTACAGAATGTTACTATGTTGAACATAATAATCTGTTATGTTAATATATTAATAGAGTGACTATATTGGAAGAAAACAGCTGTAAAGTTGATAGTCAAGGCCTCTCGTGACGTATCTTGTTATCCATGCATGCTAACTTGTATGTAGCTGTCTGCACATTTTAGAACTGAATAAGATGGTGCATGAACACACACCTCCACACAGCAAGCTTATATAAATATGCTGTTTTGTGAAAGGTAGCTTTCATTTGTCTATTACTTTTCTACTTCCAGTTTTAGGATCTAGTTGTAGCTTTTTAATGATAGCATTCCTACGCTGCTTTCATAGTTTTAGTTTCAGTACTCATTGTTTTTTTTTCATGATAAATGAGACACAATTCCAATCATTGTTATAAACCTGAACTTTCTTAGCAGAACAACATAATTGATGTACTCATTTTTAGTTTACAGTAATGACTCACTCATACATAAACACATACACACACACAGACATATACATACAACGAATTCTCTGAAAGTGGACACACTTGAAACTGAAATTATGGATGCAGTACCCAGAATCCCAACCAACATTTTAATTGCCCTGGTGCAAAATTCCAACATCATATCAGTGTAATCACCGAACAACGAACACAACTAAGCTCAGCTAGCTCAGTTGGTAGAGGATGAGAATCTTAATCTCAGGGCTGTGGGTCTGAGCCCCATGTTGGATGTTCTATGTGCGTCTGGGATGGCTGGTGGCCTGGTGGCCTGGCGGCTAAGGATCTGTCCCTGCAATCAGAAGGTTGTAGCTTTGAATCCAAGGACTACCAATGGCACCACTGAGGTACCCATGAACAAGGTACCTTCCCCACACACTGCTTCCAAGACTCTGTGTCCCTGGCTGACCACTGCTTCATTGGTGAATGGGTTAAATGCCAAGAAAAATTTTGGACTTTGCAAAATTACTCCAAAATAATTTTGATCCAAAACGTGATTAGTCAAGTCATGTTTGGTGCCTAAAGTCATCAGAGCTACAACACTAATGTAGCTATCAAGCAATAAAAGCTTTTTACACACTTTATAAGCTTCAGATTTAGAATGATCATTCCACCATTATAAAAACACTTTGGAAAAACGGTATCCACACATTGGTCAAAATACACCTCGACGAAGCCTTTTGGAGGAGTGATGTGTGGACCGACCAGTCAAAAGTCAAACTTTTGTCCCATTAGATCGGATGTAAAACAGGTCAAAAATAATAACACAGATCAGAATCGTTTCACAGTGGGGAAATTTGCAGTGTTACAGGAGGAAAGAAGATAGCAAATAATAAAAATAATCGTTTAAAAAAATGACTGCAAAAAAGTGCAAATGATAAATAAGTAGAACAGACTGTGCCCAGTTTTGTACGCATTTTATAGTGATATTTCACAGTCAGTTTTGATGTGCATGGTTTATTGTGAGCAATGTAGATTGTAAAGTCAGACAGCAGTAGGAAAAAAACATTTGTTTTCCATCATGAATGAAAGCCTAGACATCATTCTTAGCATGAGCGACTAATTGATGGAACCTCAAATTGTGCAGTCTGACAGAAAAGAAAGTCTGGTCATCGATCTGTGATTTGAAGCTTAAATGCAATTGAATTAGGCAGCAAGACGAGGTATCCAAAGAACAAAAGCGAGTCCACTTCTGAATGGCTCAAAAATAAACAAAATTACGGGTTTGGAGTCGTCCAACCCAATTCACGATTTGAACCCCATTGTGATGCTGTGGCGGGACCTTAGACAGGCAGTTCATGCTCAAAAGCCCTTGAAAGAGCTGAATAAAAGCAATTGTGCAAAGAATAGTGGGCCAAAAGTCCTCCACAGTGATGTGAAAGACTACTCTCCAGCTATAGGAAGCATGCAGCACAACCAGTTACTGTTTCCGTGGTGATTACTTTTTCACATGGGTTATAGTTGCAAACTTTTTTCCTTCAGTATACATTTAAATACATATTCTTGTCTCATAATAGATTTTGTAGGAGGACCTGAAACCATTCAGGATGAAATCAAGAAACAGTTGATCACGTGTTTATATAATAAAGGTAATTGACTGGAAACGTAACTATAAACACTTAAAAAATAATAATGTACAAAGAAAAATACAGACAAAATTTGGACTTTTGGCAACATACTTTGGTTCAGTTTTATATACTGATTGTCCGCTCATACATTCCTTCAGTCAGTCTTGCTGGGTGAGTACGTGTGGCCGTCCAGGTGCTGTCTGGGATGCAGCCTGCCTGCTGGCCCCACTGACTCGGGAGCATTCATCTGGAACTGATCCATCTGTGAGTGTGCGCAGTCTCAGGGGTCAAGGCCCTGTGACCTCGCCACCAATCTGTTTGCTCAGGGCGGAGGAAGAGTGAGCGCAGGCCCTGGGAATGCTCGCCAAAAGCTGAGGGGAGAGGGTGTGAAGGGCTGCTGTGTGAAAGGATCTATAGAGCCCTCGCGTGATTTACAGAGGGGTCCATTAACAGTCGGGGGCATAGAGAGGTTTCACAAGGACACTTTTGGAGACACTGCCATTCAAAAGTTTAGAAACATTTGCACCAGTATAACTCAGTGTGGCTCAGATAAATGTAGAAAATGATTCTAATAGGCTAATACTGTACCCAGGTTTCAAATGACTGGTATGAAGCTGATGTGTCTAGAATGATGAATGGAGCTGCAGGTGATTCTAAAAAGTGGTATGACATCAACAATTAAATTGTAATAAAAATTCAAATACAGTGTGTTAGAAATGTGAGGATTAAATCTCGAGGTAGATAATGTGACATAAATGGTCCTTAACAGAAAATTCTATATAACAACTTTCAGAAAACTTGGTTCCTACAGTGTATTTAAAATACTGAATAAACCATTTGCTTCTAATAAACAGAATTTCTAATAAATTTGGCATCTAAAGAGGTAGAGACTATTGGGAAGATAGAGAGGGAATAAGCACAAGGTACTTCGCAAATCAGAGTTTTATGTTATAAAAATATGAGCCCAGATCCATGAGATTTCACCACTGTTTGTCCACAGATTTTTATATTTTTTATCAAGAACATGGAAAAAAACCCATGGCCATCCTGAGAAGCAGATGTTCAGCATAATACAAAATTGACATAAAGTTACAGAAACAAAACTACGGGGAAAAAAGATTCAGGCAAAAATGCTCTGTCTACCTGGAAAATGTTACTGTTAGATGGATTTGACTCCGTCACCAAGTTGCAAAGAGGCTGAATGTGCCAGATAATGGTCAGTTTCTAACATTTTTCTAATTCTAAATGATGCTTTGGCAGATCTGACATCGCATATGCCGAATTTAGTCCCACCCAACTCAAATCAGGCAGGAGAAAGTGCCAGACATCGTTCAGAAAAGACCGCTGTCATTATTTATCTGCCAGTTCACAAATGTATAAATCATTAGCTAGAAGATAACAGAACAGACTGGGTCTTAAACTTATTTTCACTTAGGACATCTATAAAACATGAAATCTGACCTGGCGTGTCCTTGTTTTCACATACAAATACATGTATTAAAAAAACATTTTATAAGAACAATGGATAAGATACTTCATACTTCCAGGTTGGTGCTTCAACTCTGTACACTGTAAGTAAGTTATTTTAAGTGGTTATGTATGACTCTTTTCAATTGGTTGTTGGAATGTAAGATCTTATAGATTTCTAGCTAATGTGCATATACACTATATGGACAAAATAATTGGAATGCTTGACCCTTACATTCAAAAACATAGACTTTAATATGGAGTTGGTCCCCCTTTGCAGGTATAACAGCTTCCACTCTTCTTGGAAGACTTTACACAAGATTTTGGAGTTTCTGTGGGAATTTGTGCCCATTCATTCTGTAGAGCATTTATGAGGTCAGGCACTGATGTTGGACGAGAAGGCCTGGCTCCCAATCTTTGTTCCAGTTCATCCCAAAGGTGTTGGATGGGGTTGAGGTCAATACTTTGTGTGGGACAGTCAAGTTCTTCCACACTGAACTCATCCAGCCATGTCTTATGGAGCTTGCTTTGTGCACTGTGGGCACAGTCATACTGGAATAGAAAAGGTTCTTTCCCAAACTGTGTCCACAAAGTTGGAACCATGGCATTGTCCAAAATGTCTTGGTGTGCTGAAGCATTAAGATTTCCCTTCACTGTAAGTAACGGGTCTAGCCCAAACCCTGAAAAACAGGTGTGTCCCAATACTATTGGCCATATAGTGTATTTGATAAAGTGGGAAACTAAGAATACATGGCTACACCAAATGGGAAACATAGTCAGTTTCATAGTCAGTGAAACTGTATATATGTATATTTGGTAAGACAGAAAATATAAGACAGAAAATGATGGATAATCAGACAGTGAATGCTGTCTTTATATTTTGCTGAATGTCCCATCCTCAATGTAAGGACAGGCTCACGCCTACATTACACAATGCAAACAAGCCTCTAAATGTCTCCATTACAGGTTTATGGCATGTGTGGAGGTCAGAAAGTGGCATTGGGATAATGATTGCAGTAAAGAGCAGATCCTGTGACACAAGTGACGTTGAACAAAACAAGTTCTGTGGTTTCAAATGAAAGCAGAAATCAGGTTAATCCTTTCTGTCAAATGAGAAGAGGTGTGTCCTACTCATGAAGAGACTGTTTAGTGTACAGGAGGGATTTATTTGGCTTGGGTCAGACCCAGACTTCTTACGAAGACAGGGTTGAAAACAAAGAGATGATACTCTGAACAAGAACGGTAAAATGGCAGGAAGGAAAAGATCACATTTCATCATGAGAGCAAAGACACAAAGAATGGAAAAGAGACAGGGACAGTGGGAGTGAGAAAGAGAGGGAGCGATAGAGGGCGAGAGAGAGAGAGAGAAAGAGAGAGGGATAGTTAGAGGGAGTAAGCTAGAGAAATAGAAAGAGAGAGAGAGAGAGATGAAATAAGCAGACAGACAGACACAGAAAGACTTAGACAAGTGCTGAGTAGACTGGATCATAACTTTCAGGAACTCTGAGTAAACCTCGCCTGGGCAGTCCAGGCCCAAAGCTCTGTGTGTGTATAGCAAAGACGATAAGAGGCCCCAGATGGCTGCATGTGTAAACAAGAGGTTCGAAAAGTGCTGAATCAAAAGACAACTCATCAGGTCCGAGCACACCAGTCACTTTTGTTGGTTTTAAGTCAGGCTCTGTCCGTACAGTCACCCACTGTCACGCACGAGGGTTTATTTTCAGGCCAGTCGAAGTGGGAACTAACGGAGTTAACACATCTCCATAAAGTTTTGACTGGTCATTCTTGATGATTTCAACCAAAATGTAGTAATTGAAACCTGCAAGCCGACCTGCATGGGGTGACATAGTATCACATACACTATATGGACAAAAGTATTGGGACACACCCATTTTTTAGAGTGTGGGCTAGGCCCCTTACTTCCACTGATGGGCAATCTTAATACTTCAGCATCCCAAGACATTCTGGACAACACCATGCTTCCAACTTTGTGGACACAGTTTGGGGAAGAACCTTTTCTATTCCAGCATG
>JBBJLS010016408.1:0-15468 GCA_037577275.1 Bryconaethiops microstoma
CCATATCTTTGTGTCTTGTACGAGAGTTTGGGTCGGAAATGGGCATGTTTGTGGGAGGGGGGTCTGTTGGGGGTGCACACACACACACACACACACACACACACACACACACACTCTACTTGCTGTGTTTGGTGCGGAGTCTGTCTTTTTTACTTTTTCTATCTCAAACACACACATTTCAGCTTGTAAAGGTGACGAAAGTAAACTGGAGTGAAAACATCAGTCACTTTATAATAAAATTCCTCACTGTGTGATTTCAGAATCAAGTTCCAGCCAAAAAGTCCTGATAGTCATGTTTTGTTTAGAAATATCCAAAAACTTCTAGAAATCACCACCAGACTCTGGAGAAGATTTTGAGCCTCATATAATGTGGGTGTTGTAAAAAAAAAACCTAGAACAGTGCAAAATAAATCCAGGTTTCACATTAATGTGAAGTATCTAGAGAGAAGAGCCTCAGTGAGACGCTCATGTAGAATAAACCAAGGGTCCCTGAGGGAAGAAGTTTGACCTCCTGGTCCAAAATATAAAACCTGCCACCATCAGTTATTATTAATGTCTGAGAAGTGGTGGAACACACCTGCTCAGATATTCTGGTGTCTGTGGGGATTATGATGTTCTCCACAATCATTTACTGGAAAGGAAAAGGATGAAGAGAATCTGGACAATTCCAAGAAGGTTCAGATCCAGAACCTAAAATCAAAACACCATCCTGGACAGAATCTGTTTATTGTTCATTCAGATTTTACACTGATTAGAAGAGAGCTTCTCAAAAACATCAGGACTTATTTTAGTCATTCAGATTTGATTTCCTCACCTTTTACTGAAAATGAGCATGAAAACATCTTAATGGATGCAGGACGAATCCTGTTCTGAGTAATGAAGTACTAACTGAGTGTCATCCAGCCTAAATTAACGTTCCTGTTTCAGTTTAGTCAAATCTGTTCAAAAAGGACTCAAATTTGAATTCTGAAGAAGTAAAAGGCCGAGAGAAACGTTCACCAAAATTACATGGAAAGAAAAGAACTGCAAAACCAATCAATAACAAATCTGATGGTTTTCTATTAAATGTACAATAAATTCAGCCTTAAATAAAACAGAACAATGAAAAATCACAACCATTCTGAAACATGGAGCATATATTTGAGCTTTTCTTGGTCCTGTTTTTTCCCTGTATTGAGTAATTCTGCACTGAGTCTGTCTGTGTTTATCTGTAAATGTTGATGAGAAGCTCCAATCCTGAGGAGAAATTTCCAATCAGTGATGAGGACTGAGCTGAATGGTTAGATTTTGTCCTCAGTAACCATAGTAACGTCACATTTCAACTCCAAAACGGCCCAATCTGATCAAATCTGAGTGAGTTCCATAGTTTCAGGATGGCTGTGCAAATCCAACCTACAGTAAATTTAGCTAAAATAAACCTGCGTTCATGATCTATAAAGGTTTAAATTGTGTCCCAGTTTCCTGGACCTGGATTAAGCCTAATCTTGCACTAAAGTTCAAAGTCAATGGAGAATATCCACTGGAAATTCTTTTTAGTTGAGATTTAGTCTTAATCTGGGTCTGGGAAACTGGTCTCATATCTTATACTATAATTTAAATGATGGAGATCAGAGTGAGAATGTAGAGACTCACTATGACCCCAATAATAAAACTATCTGTCCATAAAGCAGAACAGATCCAAGCACAGTGCAATTCAACAGTACAGCATTTAACAAAGAAATCACAATCCATCAGAATGATAAAACTCATAAAATTCATATTTAAAACTAAAAAAACCCTTAAACCCCATTTTAAAGACAAAAAAGTTCAAAATCAAAAGCTTGTAAAGCACAGAACTCTTAACACCAAACTTCCCAAAATGTGACAGATCTGATCAAGACTGTAATAATAACTGTAATTTTAAAGATCCAGTAAAGGAAAAATCTGCAGGTTGTGTAAATGAAGTTTGGTGTAACTGGTCTCTTCATATCCGCCTCAGTGTCTTCACTCCTCTCTCCAGCTCCTGAAAATCAAATACAGACACTGAGTGTTTCTAGAATGTTACTCTGGGTTTATACAGACACAGTTTGGTGAATATGCTGTAATATTAATATTCACATTTCTGGAGATCGCAGCGTAAAAAAAATACTCACACACTCCAACCAGCTTGAAGACACGTCAGATCTTTAGGACCTGTTGGACCCTGAATCCTCAGAAGCTGTAAAAAGAGCAAAACATTCCAAATTAAACACAAAGATTCATGATAAGTGGAGTAAACAACACAAACACATACTTGACTGGTTTTTAATATTAAACAATAAAAGCACACTTACGAGTTTGGCTCACAGGTTTGAAGCCTGAAAGAAAATGAACATGGAATTATTAGAAGTCCTTTGTGGAGCAGGTGGTCTACCAATAACACGCTTGCTGTTCCATCACAGTCGAGTTCAGTCATTTTAGACAACAACTACCGTCTAAACAGACTAGAGTTCAGCTGCACTCTGAAGTTTCTTTCATTTTACAGCTCACAGTGACGCCTGGCTGTCACACTTTGACCCATTTCTGCTGTTTTCCTGGGTGCTGTGTGTTTTTTATTTTGGTCCTTAGTCCCCTAGATCAGTGTACCTGTGTCTAGTCAGTGTCTCAGTCCTTTTCCCAGGTGTTTCCTATTCTGACTCAGTAAATACGTCCCTGCTGGTGTGTTAGTTAATCTGTAACCCTTCACCTGTGTTAAGATTATTGTATAGTTTTTATCACATTTTCTTTGCAGGTGTGTTGTTATAAAGTCTGCGTGTGTATGCATATGTGTCCCCTTTCATCCTCCCACACGTTACTCAGGCCCACCGCAGGACCATCGGATCGATATTGAGCCTGATTTGCTCCTCCCGACAATCGTAAAAGGTCTCCTGATAGATCACATTATATAGAAATGATCAGGTGGTCTATAATCCAGGCTTTACTCCTGTTTTCTACTCTCAGTCCAGTCTGGGCAGACCCTGACTGTGAATCATCAGTATTAACATGTTCAATAATTATGACATGGTGGCTAAATCGAGAGCCATATGGAGCCCAGAGGAGGAGCATAAACATGTCATGGTTGTCATCTGCCATGTCCTGTTTAGATCTACAGTCACGTTAGTTGGTGAAAATGTCTCGATTAATTCAGGGTAGATTTAGTAAAGTGGTGACTTTTATGACTAGGAATGACTGAGGACAAAAAAAAGAAAAATATAATTCTGTGTTGGATCTCTTACATACTTGGACCAGACTGTTCCACCTTAATGAAGAACTGGGTGCAGTTCAGGTGGGTCAAGAAAAGTTCTGGGAATGTATTTATGGAATTTAGGAAACTACTGATGTCTAGTGTTAGCAATGATAGCATTGTAGCTCCAGTTCTAAAAACAATAAGCACAATCTGCTAAAGCAAAAGACTATATTTAGAGTAAGTAGAAAATTGTGTAAATCTGATTTGTCAACAAACTATTGCTTTATTCTCATGCCCACTTTTTAAAATTCTGAATTCAGTTGTCAGATAAGTATAATATTTAATAAAAAACTGTCAGTATTTCATTTTACAAGTTTGACTTATTGCTCCCTTACCAGATTTCTTCTTCCAGATGAAAACTCCAACACCAGCGATGAGGACGAGCAGGAGAACAGCCACGACAACACCAGCGATGATAGCAAATGAACCTCCACCTGAAACACCAGAGTTACTCCACTGAAGATCTCCATCACCTTCATAAACACTGTGATCTGAAAACAGCTTTTATTTCCTGTAGAATCAGATCTTTCCTACCTGACAGGACTCTGCGCTCAGACACCTGGAGCTCCTTCTCCTTCTCCAGACTGCTGTGCTGAATCACACAGGTGTACTTGTTCTTCTCCAGATCCTCAGGTGAGACGGTCAGAACACTGCTCTTCTGGAAGGTTCCATCCTGGTTGGGTAGAGTCTCTCTGAGCTCCACGTTCTCATACAGATCCTCTCCGTTCTTCTTCCAGGAGATCATCACTGATTTAGGGAAGAAACCTGTAGCGACACACACCACTGGAGAAGAAGAGTCCTTCTGGAACAGAGACACCTCAGGAGGAACTGGAGAGAAGGAGGGGGGGAGGGAGAGAGACAGAGACAGAGACAGAGAGACAGAGACAGGGAGAGAGAGAGAGAGACAGAGACAGAGACAGAGAGACAGAGACAGGGAGAGAGAGACAGAGACAGAAAGAGGCAGAGAGAGAGAGAGAAAGAGAGACAGTCAGAGACAGAGAGAGAAAGAGAAAGAGCAGTGATTACAGGACCTGTCACTGTTACAGCTAATTCACTTATTAGAGAGAAAAATAAATATAATACGACATTAAACATGATGCATAGCAAACACACAACATAATTTTACACACAATACACACAATTTTAACTGGAAGAAATCCTCCTTTAAATGATGTAAAAGATTGTGTCGTTATTTAAATCTCATCATAACAGATCTTTTAAAAAATACCCTAAAAATGTAACTTCTTTATTTGCTTCTTAAAATTTTACATTTTAACCCACTTCTGTGCAATATACAGAAAAAAACTTGTGTATGAAATGATGATGGATGTATGATCCATAAGTAGAATGTTTCTTTTATTTACTTCTTCTTTACATTGTATATTTTTATATTCTTTCCATCTTCTCCTTTTATTTTTATTTATTTTAAGTACATTTCACGATGACTGACTTATCATAATGCATTTCATAATAATTCTCAGTGAAGTCAGAAAATCCTTACAATTCCTGTCTTTGTGAAGGAAATGCTGAAAAGTGACTGTAATTTGTAGATTTGTGGACTTCTTGTCTGTTATGAGCTGACTGCACCAATCTGATTTCAGAATATAATAAGTGGTGCATCACAAAATTCACATTAGCATTTTCTCCAGCAGAGGTTGTAACGTGTACAATATCTAACTTGTACTTTTAAAGATAGTTTGTGATGGAGCGACTGACCATGTTAGCCATTCCATCACTGTCTTTGAAGAAGACGAGTAGTTTGCTCTGTACTCCACTGAACACTGTACAGTATTTCAAACCGGAACGTCCCGAGATGCAGTCAGGAAACCTGCAAACTTCACAGTTCATGAGTAACAACCATACAAATGCAGACCAGGCAGTTTAACCACGTTACCTGGATTCATTTGCATAAAGTCCCATAGGATCAGATCACACTTTACCTTTCCTCTCCAGAGTGTCTCTGCTGTAACCCACATACTTCTGTAACCACTCAGTACAGTCATTCAGCAGATAGGCTTTATGATAGTTGGCCACTCGCTTTCCATCCAGCTTCAGTTTGGTAATAACAGCTTGAGTTTTAGCTGCAGTGTAGGTTTCAGTGTTCAGATCCAGACTGAGGAAATCTTCTCCATCATATCCTTCTTGTCTGTATCCTCTCACAGTTCCATCATCATCCAGCTCACAGCCGTACATCACCTGTACTGTGTGAACTCCTGTACACACACACACACACACACATATATATATATATATACACACACACACACACACATATATATACATATACACACACACACACACACACACACACACACACAACAGTAACTACCCACAGTACAGAAAGTACAACCACAGTATTACTGAATCTGTGCACTACAACATTCACTAACATTGTTCTACACACTTCCTTCAGGTGAATAATCCTACACTTGTTCATGTGTGTGTTATTGTATCGTTCTGTCTGTGTTCATGTTCACCTCCAGTCTGGTTGAAGCGCTGCATTAGAGTCTCCACATCGATTTTGAAGACCTCCTGAGAACCCTGTGCTTTCTGTGTCTCTCCCTCCCAGTAGCCAGTTTCATCTCCCACCACCTTCTTTATCCACTCAGTCTTAGGGATCATCTTCCTGGTCTCACTGTCATAGTACACAAACTGTCCTCCATCCACCAGACCCACCACTGTGAACTCTGGGAAGTTTATTCCCGGTGTGACTGCAGTGTAGAAATACTGCAAAGAGTGTGAGACTAAAAAGATCATAAAATACATATTGAAATTAACAATATGTATTTTAATAATATATTATGAATATATAAGTATCATTATTTAATGAGAGTGAACTAAATGCTGTGCTGAGACAAGACAGTTTTTGTTACTTTAAGTCGGGGGGGGGTAATTAAAATAAATGAAAAATTAATAAAGTGTTGCTATACTTAAGGATTTCTTTGCTGGATATGTATTTTACTCATGCATTACTTAAATTATTACTTGTGCTTTTACTCAATTGTGTTTAGAACCAAAACAAAACCTTTTTGTGTAAAGTAGAGGTCAGTCAGTTACGCTCCCATACATTTTATTAAAATAAGTCTGTGCAAAAATTGGTATCGTCCATTAGTGGCAACATAACACATGTGACCTGCTCTGCTGAGAAAGATGGGGAGAAATGTTTTATGACTCACTGGTCTGATTTCAATAGACAAGGTGGACTCACTAATGGGAGGTCTGGAAACAAGATATCCTTTCTGCTCAATCACTTATCTGCTTAATCACTGATCTGTAAATACAGTAACCTAAACAGAGATGAGAGCCGTTTTGTTGTAGAACCAGTTAAAGTATGTATGTATGTATGCAAGTTGTTCAGTATGTGTGAATTCCCAGTGCTGAGATTTTTACAGTTTTCAAAATTCTTCACCTAACTCTGTGCAGAAACCCAACTTAGCACAACAGTTAATCGCTCAAAACGTTCATCAGCTTCCAAAAAACTGCAAAACAATCTCTTTTATTAAATCATAAACCGTAATGGTTCTGCAACAGGACTAGTTTGTCAGTCACAACACTTTCACCACAGACATCATCATAGAAATTGCAGACCATGTTCCCTGTGTGATTAAAGGACAAAAATTTGTAAACCAATATGGAAACTGTGTAAGTCTGATGCATCAACACCAACCAACGGTCAGTTACATTCTGAGATACTGTGCAGCATCAAAAATTCACAAGGAACCAAGATACTTTTTCTTGATTTGAAATCTGAAACCTTTTGAACACAATTAAAAAAACACTTTATAAATCAACTGTATCTGAAATAAAGATACATTTCAACATAACCACATCACTGTTGTGACATTCAGTAGCTTGATGCTACTGAAGAGTCTCTTCATGTCCTGTTACAACTAAACCTAATGCTAAACCGAGGCACACTGGAGCTAAAATGATTGACGGTAAATATCTCTTAAACCTGAGTGAATGTTAACTTGTTCATTCAAATCTCTTTAACCATAAAACTGAAAGCATTAATACACTTAAACTTTTGAAAGCAGAATAAAAATGTTCTCATTCGATGAAATTATGTTTGTTCTCAGTTTCCCCTACTATTAAGTTTTCTGCATAATTCTGGATAAATTCTGTCTAGTGAACATTTTAGTGAAACTGAGTTAGAAAGAGTAACTGTGCCTTAATCTACAGTATGAAGACTATTTAATGTGAACATATTTTGATCAAGATCTGATCATTTGACAAAGATCAGACTCACCTGTCGAAGCTAGATAAACATTAACCGCCAGAACAGCCAGAAACATGTTTTTATTTTCCACAGCACTGTATTCCATTTTTACACAGGACAGACTGTCCTGCTTCCTCAACCTGGTTCCGTCTCAAACACACACAGCTCGCACTCACACAGTCAATGTTGTCAAACGAGTTACCGGGGATTGCTGTCAGATCCTTAAAAAATATGTGGACAACCAATCAAATGCAGGCCAGATGCATGACGTTGCTGCATAAAAATACCAACCTTTTTTTTTTTTCAAAATTTGATTGGGCTGGTTGAAACATACACTAAAATGGCTTCAACAGCACAACTAGTTAATTTATGAACGAAATTTTTTTTTTCTTATTGAGTAACAGACGAGTAACAATTAGATTTCACACTTTACCTTTCTTTTTGATTTATAACACACAGTAACCAATCAATACAATCGTTCAGCAGATAGTCTATATGATGTTTTTGCAGGTTTATATTAAAGTGATAAAAGGGCTCAATTTATTTTGTAGCATGTATTACAGTTCTTTCCACCCCACACCCCAGTCACTGGAGCACAAAACCCACTGGAATGGTGATGATGTGTACATTAAAGGTGGGGAAATGTGACAGTGTGACACTGCAGTCTTTCAGGCTCAAAAATTGATTTTAAAGAACTGAAGCGTTGATACAAAGGGAATCAGTGATATTGGTTTAAAAAAAAAAAAAAAAAAAAAAGAATACAGCCTTTTTGAGTGCTTTTTCCTCAATTGTTAAAAAAACCCCAAAAACTGTTACACACTTTCTTAAACTTGACTAAACTCCAAATATATAGTCCCTTTAACCCATGTTCTTATAATGATAATATATTGATGAGAGAAGCCTGGCAAGGAGAGCAGCCAAATCTGAATTGCCTTTATAATCAGGAGTGTATTTCAGTCTCTTTTCGCTCTTTTATATTTCAGTATGTCACTGCATCTGTGCAGATTGGCAACATTTGACCATTTTATAACCGGGAAACATGTATTTTCACAAAACGGAAAATCACCTTCATATTTTAATTTTATTTTACAGCCTTTAATAAAATGTGTTCAAGAACTGAAACCGTAAACACCTGCACACACTGTTACACTTAACTCCAGAAACTGGTTATTCACATATAAAGGCTGATTATTACTCTTTGAAGAACAATAAATGACCTCTGCGTATGATAGAAAGACGTTGAAGAAAAAAAAAAAAAGTGTGCATTTTCAAATTTTACTTCCTATTTTAATTTGTATATTACCAGTAAATAAATGTATTCTGAAATAGACAATAGCAAGGTTAGGTTAAAGTAACCCATGGCAAGTTTGTAGTCCCTCATAATGATATAATTTACTTTTGGATTATTTATCCCAATGTCATTTAACAAAATAAAGACCTAAATCATGGTTCAACAATACATATTTATGTTTATTAAAAAAAAGAGACCTTTCATCCTGCCTCAGGAGCTTTGGCTTACAGCAACACACCAATGTTCCCACTCACTCCAAAGTTCACATCTTGGACTTAATATGTTGTTCTGGTGTCTCCTCTCTTGATTGTACTGCTGACGAACTTCCCATAACTGACAATTTCCTCCTCTCATTTAATCTCAAACTCTCTGCTACTAAGCTCCTGTTTCATCTCTTTCCGTAACATTAAGGACATTGACTTACATTCTCTCTCTTCTAGCATTAATTCCCTCATGGACGTTCATAGTTTCACCACACTTGAAGAGCTGGTCTCACACTACAACACTGGTCTTGACCATATTCTCAATTCTCTAGCTTCATTAAAAACCAGGTCTGTCTCCTTCTCCCTTTCTGCCCCCTGGTTTAGGCCTGAACTTCGGCTCATGAAAGCCGAAGGTCGGCAACTTGAGTGACTCCATAAAAGAACTGGACTACATGTACACAAAGATATGTACAACAACCACACATTACATTACAAGGACTGTATAGTCAAAGCTAAATCCAACTACTACTCGGGTATAATCAGTTCTAATGAAGGTAACACCAAGTCACTGTTTTCACTGTTTAAAAACACCATCCAACCCCCAGACTCCCTGCCACCTCAACTGTACTCCTCTGCTTTTGGTAACTCGCTCATGTCATTCTTTGCTGAAAAAATCCAGAAGATCCACCAGCACCTCGGTCCACAATCTATCCCCAGTATCATACCTGCATTACCTTCACCCACTCAATTCTTTTCCTCCTTCCAGGTCCCCACCATCTCAGAGATTTCAGATCTCTCGTAACTCCAAACCATCCACTTGTCAGCTAGACCCCCTCCCCACAACTCTCGTTAAAGTCTGTCTCCCGTCTCTTGTCCCTCTCATCTCTGCCATCATCCACTCTTCCTTCTCCACTAGAACTGTTCCTGCATCCTTCAAAAACACTGCAATAACCCCAATATTGAAAAAAACATGGAGCTGATCCAAGGGTCTGAACAAGGGTAGATTAGAACTCATTTCTAATCAACCCTTCATTTCCAAAATTCTCAAAAAAAAAAACTGTAGTTATTCAACTCAACTCTCATGTGTGTCATAATAACCTGTATGGACAGTCTGGTTTTCGCCCCCTTCATAGCACAGAAGCTGCCCTCATAAAAGTTATCAATGACCTCCTCATGGCAGCCGATTCCAGTTTACTCACCATCCTCATCCTCCTTGATCTAAGTGGGGCCTTTGACACCATTTGTCACACCACCCGCCTCAATAGATTATCCTCCATTGGTATCACTCACACCCCCTTAGACTGGTTCAAATCTTATCTCTCCTGTCACACTCAGTTCATTCGGCTCAAATCTTTCTCATCCCAGCTTTCCCCTGTTACTTCTGGTGTGCCCCAGGGATCTGTCCTGGGGCAGTTCTCTTCACTATTTATCTCCTTCCTCTTGGCAATATCTTTCGCACATTTAACATCAGTTTCCACAGATGACACCCTGCTCTACTTTACCAGTAAACCCACTTCCAACCTCCCGCCCTCCTCCCTTATTGACTGTTTGATTGAAATAAAAACCTGGTTTTCCTCACATTTCCTCAAATTAAACTGTGATAAAACCAAGGTTCTCCTCATTGGTACCAAATTGACATTTACAGCATTTAGCAGACGCTTTTTATCCAAAACGACTTCCATTCCCTAACTACAGGGGACAGTCTCCTTCGAGCAGCTTGGGGTTAAGGGTCTTGCTCAGGAGCCCAGTGGTGGTGCTGAAGGTAGGATTTGAACCCATGACCTCTTGATCCAGCGTCAAGGATCCTACCCACTAGGCCACCACCACCCCAAACCTACACTATCCAAAACCGGCAATTTCTCACTCCTTATTGACAATTGCTCCATTTCCCCCTCCCCACAGGATAAGAGTCTGGGTGTCATCCTCGATAGTACTCTTTCTTTCCAACCCCATATCAATAACATTATCCGGTTTTAGAGGTGAGCAAGATATCGATTTTATTTGTTAATTCGAATTTCCAGGTCATTATGAAAATCGATTTTATCCCTTATTTTCCATGCGAGCGGCAAAAGCGGAGCAAATGTGACGCATCATTCTACACGGGTTAATTAGTAGCTGTGTTTGTGCCCAAGAAAGGTGTTGCTACATCTGTAATATGGAATCGGTTTGGTTTTGTGTCATCGGACACAGACCAAAAAAGTCCTGTGTCTGACAATTTAAGCAGCGCAGTCACTCAGCTCCTCTGGACTGGGCGACTCTCTGCCGTGCTAGCATTAGCCATGTTAGCCACCGGTGCTGTTCCACATGTGATGTGTCTGTATTACCCACTATGCACCAATGTTACCACGCCCTTTTTATGACAGGACTATGGTAATTGGTTAAGTTATGGAACACGTGTCAGCATCAGCCAATCAGAAGCAGAGATTGCTTTGTGTTCACAAAAACACACAACTAGAAGTCGACTAGCCAACTTTTCTGTTAATGCCCTAGTGCCATTTGATAAGAATGGGGCATGGGGGAAGGCGATAAACGCTGTCGTGATGTATATTATAAAATATTTGGTGCCCATACATACTGTGGAAAAGCCAGGATTCATTAAAGGGTTTTAGACCCGAAGCTTGTGTCAGATTGCACTTTAACAATAAAGTTAAAAAAACAAAACAAAAGAAAGTTAAAACTTGTATTGAACCATTTATTGTGAAAAAATCCAAGATCTTATCTGTGCAATATAAACCGTTTTCGCCCCCCTTACTGCCCAGTCTACTGCTATTCTTGTTCATAGTCTTGTTACTTCTCGCCTAGAATACTGTGACTCCCTCCTCTTTGGTCTTCCTCAAAAATCTCTTCATAAGCTTCAATTGATCCAGAATTCAGCCGCCCGCATCATTATCAGATCCCACCACATCACTCCCAACTTACAGCAGCTCCCGGTTAAGTTCTGCATTGAGTTCAAAATCCTTCTTTTACCCTTCAAGGCCATTCACAACCTGGCCCCTCCATATCTATCCGACCTCCTTCATGTTACAACTCCCTCTCGTACCCTCAGATCATCTTCTTCTATTCACCTGACTGTTCCCTCTGCCCGTCTCACCACAATGGGGAGCTTTCAGTCGCTCTGCTCTCCGGGTTTGGAACTCATTACCACCCGACCTCAGAAACGTCAGTTCCCTCTCACGTTTTAAATCCAAACTCAAAACCCATCTGTTCAAGCTCACATACTGTCTTTAAATTATTTGGATTGTCCAATGTTACTGTTTTTATTGCCGGTTTATTTCCTGCTTTTTGTTCTTTATCGTGGTTTTATTTACTTGTACTTTTTGTACGGTGTCCTTGGGTGCTAGAGAGGTGTATATAAATAAAATGTATTATTACTATTAATATTACGAACACACCACAGCACAGCAACTGGCAGTCCTGAGATTTGTACCTACAACCTTCTGATCACAGGGGCAACGGCCTAACCACTAGGCCACCAGCTGCCCATCGGAACTGGGAAAATTAACAACACAGTTTCTCTTATCTTTGGCATATTTTATGTACTTTATTTTAGGAGTGCTTTGGTTAATGGTGGATGTAATAGAATATTCAAAACTGATATACAATTCAGTTGGTAAAATAATAAATACAGTCACAAATATAGCAGACAGTAGATGTCACACTCCCACAGAGGGACAAGACCTAGGAGGGAGCGTCAGAGCAGTAAAAAAGGAAAATTAAGGGTGGACAGGATGAGGGTGGTTGTTTAAATAAATGGATGATGAGGGTGAAGAGCTTTTACTTTTTGTACATGAAATAGCACCATGATAACTAGTTACTGAAAGGTGGCATTCTGAAGTCCTAATGGCATTACTGTAAAATTGCGGGAAACTGACAGATGTGATGAAAGCAGATATTTTAGAGGCATGAGATGTCAAATGTCCTAGGAAGGAAGACAGACTGGACAATATTTCTGAATTTGAAAGTTTACAAAAGGTTGTGGTGCATGCTGTAGCACTAATCCATTTGGATTCTCAACAGTATAATCCTCAGAATGGTAGGTTACCACCAACAACAGACCTGAAACACAGACAGAGAAGAACCAGGAATTGGAAGTAAAACCATAACTGTATCACCAAGCTGGAAGTTTTTATGAACAGCTTTCTGGTCATAAAGTAGCTTCATGTGTTATAGGGACATTCCTAGTACTTCACAGGCTAAGGTACAGGCTTTGTGAAGATGCTCACAAAAATTGTTCACATAGTCTAACAGACTATGTTACTTACAACCATCCACTAAGAATCTCTCTGTGAGAGCCTGAGGACCTCACAGGGTATTACCAAACACCAAATCGGCAGAACTGAGTCAAAGTGATTCCTGGACAGTTTTGCATACTGAAAATAATACACTAGGCACACACTCAACCCAGTCTTTCTCAGTGTCTAGGCATTACTTCCAAAGTGAAGACCTCAAGTATAGACCTAAAGACTTGAGTGTGTTAGTTACTGGACATCTGGTGAGAAATATTTAGGGTTTTCATAACCTGTTGAAACAGTCCAGACCAAAGATTAGTTCCTTGATTCAACTGCACAACCTTTGGCAAACCAAAAGTAGTGAAAAGTGCTTTAACCACAACAAGAGGTGTAATTCTACACAAGGGAACCACTTCTGGGAAAAAACATTACTGTGTTGCAGCACACATTATTGTGAGAAGATTGATTCCCAGATTTGGTTCTAGGTAAAGGACCAGCACAATCAACAAGAACATGATCAGAGGGCTCCCCATGTTCAGGCATAGGGTAAAGATGATCTGGAGAAATGACTAGATCTGGCTGTCAAAAGGCATGCATTCCACAGAAGGACTGCTCTGAAAAAGGTAATAAGGCAATAATCCAGCCAGTATAAGTGATTGCATAGCTCCAGTATCACAAAGTAATTTGAAGGGATGGGTGTCAAATTTGAATGACTGGGTTGAACTGTCTTAGACTGTCAGTCAGTGGGTAAAGGAGGCATCACTTTGGTCTTTTGTACACATTCTTATGTGTCAGCACATATTCGTCAGCCAACACAGCAGCTTCTGACACAGAAGAAACCTTCTTCACATTTAAGTTCACCGCTACAACAGTTCTTGAATTCCTTAAGCAGGAACAGCTCTCACAAAGAGTCTTTACTTACAGAACACCGTTTATCCAATAAGATCTCTTTCTTCCTTGCAAGCTTTACAAACGTCTGTGAGAGACGTTCTTAAGATTCCGGGAACCTTTGCCTGTATATTAAGCTGCTACCTCTAGTCATAATTCTGACACCTCTTTACTACCTCCAAGCTTGGAGAAACAGCAAATGCTTGCAAGTCAAAAGTTGTCAAGCTTTTCAGTCTTATCCACAGTCAAACAGAACACTATGAAGAGTTAACAGTAATAATCCAGTTAATCTAACCAAATCAATCTGATCCCACATGATCCCTCAATTGTTACACTCCCACAGAGAGACAAGGCCTAGCGGGGAGTGCTAGCGCAGTAACAAAGTAAAATTACAGGTGGATTGGATGAGGGCAGTTGTTTAAATAAATGGATGAGGAAAAATAAATGGATGAGAAGAGCTTTTATTACCAGGACTGGCATTTACAGACAAGAGGAAAACAAGACAACCATGACACAAAGACACAAGGAAGCTGGTCTCACCCAAGAGAGAAAACATGGACAGTGCCAAAGGATTGAATGCAACAAAACTGACTACACAATCTTACCAGTTCTCAAACCAGAGGAGCTAGCCCAAGGGTAAAAGGGAAAATGCTACAACACATGCAACACCCCTGCAGGTAACAGTAGAATTTTGACAAATCATAGATGGTTACACAATCAAACAGATTATTAAAGATCCCGAATACTGTGAGAAGTAGACCACACTCACAGGCCCTGAACTTTCACTGGCATTACCCACTTACAGCTCATTACGCCCCTGAATCTGAATCTACAACTCACTGCAAATCACGAAGCACAAGTAAAGATGCTCTATGAAATATTATTGAGATACAGCAGAATAAACCACATGAGAATTCAGTTCTTCTACACGTCTGTGTGATCTTTTGCTTTTCTTGATGGAGAACTGGAGAGCAAAGAAGGTCACCTCGTCACCGTCCTGCTCCTGCAGACAGATACAGAAAACACACACTGGGCACAAACTGAATCGGAAATATGAATAGGGGGTCAGGCATCCCATTACTTTTGTCCATATTATACGGAAAAAAGTAATGAGACGCCTGACCATTACACCAACAGGGACTTTAATGACACTGCATTCAGGTACATAGATTTTGAAGTGGAGTTGGTCCCTTTTACAGCTGCTATAATGCTCTGGACTCTGAGGGGAACTTGTTTTTCTATAATAAACTAGATAAAACATGAACGCCCTGCAGTGGTGAATAGCTTTGGTTTTATATTTGGTTTGATTACATGTTGAAGTTGAGATTTACAGAAATATCTGAACTGTAACTGTGTAACTGTGTTAAAGGAAACACTGCTGTTAAAAAGCTCCT
>JBBJLS010016464.1:0-15460 GCA_037577275.1 Bryconaethiops microstoma
CTACTGTCCAGTAGTAAACAGGTTTTAAGTATAATTTTCCCAGGTGCCTAAAACTTCTGCACGGTACTGTATATATATACATATTTTTTTTTTTTTTTAATTATTTATTTATTTTTTTTTAAATATTTATATATGCATTCCTTGCACCAGATTTATAAAGCAGTAGAAGAGTGGAAATCAAGAAAGAAAAGGACGTGTAATTATTTAAATATAAATGTGGTCTACTTATGATTACTACCGGCATCATCACTGAAAAAATAAAAATATTTAAATGGACGGCTTATGGCCTGGCAGTCACGGAGTTACCCCTGCAATCAGAAGGTTGAGGGTTTGAACCCCAGGTCTGCTAGTGGCACCACTGAGGTACCCTTGAGCAAGATATCCCCATGCTTTCTCCCTGGGGGTCATCATCGGCTGCCCACTGCTTCACTTGGTGAAGGGGTTCAATTCAGAGGACAGTAATTTCCTCCAGGATCAATATGGTATGTACAAAAAAAGGCTGATTTGTTCAAACAGCCACAGGGGGGTGACATGGTCCACAGTTACAGGATTCACTAAAGAGCTAGAGCCCTAGTGGGTGCAATTTTAAAGTAAAGTGGCCCTTTATAGTCACGCAGCACACAATGTGAACAATGTGAAACTCTTTCTCTGAATTTAACCCATTCATCAAGTGCAGCAAGTGGGCAGTCACCAACACAGCACCCAGGGAGCAGTGTGTGGGGATGGTACCTTAGTGGTGCCACTTGCAGTCCTTCTGATCACAGGGGTGAGTCCTTAACCACTAAGCCACCAGGTGCCCCAGGCTAGTACATTGCAACATGAAAAGGAAAAAGTTAATGGCACATTTCAAACAGTTTGTACTGTTATAGACTGTTGGGAAATAAAGGTCCAGCGGGTACAGGGTTAATGTGCTACTCTCACTGTTTTTGATTGACAGCCCTATCTCCGCCCACTGGGAGGCTGACGTTCCAGAGCATCAAAACAAAGTTGAGGAGCGGAGGAGCTGTGTGTGGTTGAGGTTTTTCTCGGTTCTCAGGACTTTTAGCTCCAGTTTTTCTGGTCAAGATTTGAAAATGGATGTCCTAAAATCAGCTGGGAGGGCTCTGCGAAGTCCTAGTTTCAGCAAACACCACAGTGAGTAACTTTAAACTAAGAAATCAGAGATTTTCACACCAACACACTCGGCGCAAGTTGATGCCAAAGGAGGCAAATATACTATTGTTCTTCCTTTTTGCTTAATGTCTGTTGCTCAAATGTTTTTCTTCCGCTTCATGGTTTTCCTAAGTTTTGTCTTTAAGTGTAAAAAAATTTAATTTTTAATTCCTACCCTTGTTTTCGCTTCGTGAAGTTGGTGGTGTGAACCAGGCTCGAGTTCCGCCTTAAATGGGAGAGCAGTTACCTGCACGGTTTAAGGTGGAACGGAAAATTGGAAAGAAAAACTTAATCTTCGTACAGTGAACCAAAGTAAAAGTGAAATGTGCACTTGCATCCTTTAAAATGCCTTCGTGAAAACGTTTTTTTTTTCTGTTAGCATGCATTTGTAAACACATACCGTATGGACAAAAGTACTGGGACGCCTGACTATTATACCAACGGGGGCTTTAATGACATTGCATTCAAATACACTATTGACAAAAGTATTGGGACACACCTCTTAATTACTGAATTCATGTTTCAATTATACCCATTGCCACAGGTTTATAAAATCAAGCATACCAAGACGGGTGAGTCAAGTTCTTAATACACCGAACTCATCCAGTCATGTCTTTATGGAGCTCGCTTTGTGCACTGGGACACAGTCATGCTGGAATAGAAATGGTTCTTGCCCAAACTGTGTCCACAAAGTTGGAAGCATGGCGTTGTCCAAAATGTTGTGTTGAAGCATTAAGATTGCCCTTCACTGGAAGAAAGGGGCCTAGCCCAAAAAAACAGGTGTGTTCCAGCACTTTTGTACATATAACGTAGCTGTTCGTGCTGAAATGTGCGTGGCTCCAACCTGATTTCCATTCAACAGAAACTGGTAATTAGGCTCAGTGTGGTCATGGTGGTTGTGCAGTCACCTGCCACTTTTAAGGAGCTTAACATGCAATTAAGGTCATGTCTGCCAGTAGCAGGCAAAGTTTCAGCTCAGTCCACAAAACAAAGCTGGCTTTTGCAGTTTCTCAGCAAGGTCACCGTCAGAGTTCAGAGGAAATCAATGGGCCACAGCAGTGGTGAATGAAACCACAGGTCTGGTGAATTTAGTGCCTCTTTATAGCTCAGTCACGGAAAGTTATTACATGAAATGGTTATGAATGCAGTACCTAATTTCTGAGACATTGTTTTATTATACTTTGGCCTTAACACTTAAACCTTAACACCTTTAAAACGTCCCAGTAATGTGGTGTGGCTTAGATTCATCACAATTTTCTCACTATTTTACATATTAAAAGTCATGTAGGTTAACACTAGGACTGCACAATATATTGTCCCCAAATCGTCATTGCGGTATTAATATCACAGAAGGCAGCAATATTCAAATGAGCCTCTAAGCAGTCGCTGTGTTTCTGTCAGGCTGACCAATCACAGCTCCAGGTGAGTTACTGGGCGTTCTGATTAATTCAGATCTTCATATAATCCAACAAAAGTCTGAGTCTTTGGAGGAACTCAGATGTTCATGTGATCCAACAAAAGTCCAATTATTTTGGCCAGTCTTTAACCATCAAGGACACTAATTTGCCAGGATGTTTTAAAGGGCCCTGATTGTCCTTTTTTCATTTTGCCTCATGATTGTGTGGGATTGGGTACAGACCTCGGCTTATCCTTTAGAATTAAACAGCCTACTTTTTGTAACTGTGCCTTTAAGACTGATATATGTAATTATATATTTTTCAGAATTTGTTTTTGCAGCTTCGTTTTAATATGTGGACTGTATGTATGGAGAAGTGAGCACACACGTTGAAACAATTTGTTTACCTCTGCC
Organism: Bryconaethiops microstoma; assembly: GCA_037577275.1. Lineage (NCBI taxonomy): Eukaryota > Metazoa > Chordata > Actinopteri > Characiformes > Alestidae > Bryconaethiops > Bryconaethiops microstoma. Next base: position 2,963 of record JBBJLS010016464.1, read on the forward strand.
TTTTTAATTCCAGGAAAAAGATTATATTGAACCTTTAATAAACTGAAATGCATTGCAATCACAGTGTGTAGCAGTATAATCACATAATATGCATAATGTAATATTTTGTTCACGTCTGATCCTGTACTGGGAGTTTAGTTCAGGAGAATACTAGTGTAGCTTCTTGCAACACAAGTCCTTCTTTTCTTTCTAGTAAAGAGGATTATTCAGAAACTCACATTACCATTAAATACGTCTGGTCAAGCTGCCCAGGGAGCGATGGATGCATACCTTAATAAGGTCTTCAGTAAAAATGTGATTTAGACTGTAAACTCCTACACTGGCACCACAGCTCTGTCTGATTTGTGGCTTTGTCTGAGGGGAACATTGGGAACTCGAGAGCTCTCTTGGCCCCATAAGAGCTGTTTAGTGGCTGAGAGGGCTTAACACCCTGACGACAGGCTGGGATGCCTGCAGAAGGAATTTTAGAGTTCAAGCACAGCTAAGTGCCCTGCCTTTAAACAACAATAAAAAAAAAGAATCTATTTGTAAGAGAAAGATCGATAGATGACCTTTAGTAAAAATGTATTTTTATATATATATATATATATATATATAAAAACTTGCAAACAAATCAGAGTTTAACAGTGGTACAGCTGGTTAGAAGAATGCAGATTTGGTTCCAGATTTCTCCTTGATTCCAGGCATTTAATGGATTTATGAGTCCATCAGCAGCTCCTGATTTAATCTAATAAAGTACTGATTGAGCCAAATCAGATATTCAATGGAAACTACAAGTAATACTGGGCTTCCATGAGGAGAGGTCTGGGAATGTTTAAGCAAACACACTGACACACATAAAATCACTGTTTACTGTATTACTCTATGTTATTTGCATTTATTCTAATAGCAGCGAGGGAAAAAAGCACATACTGCTTAGCTGAACAGCTTTTATCATGTTTTTGCAGTTTAGTTCCCATGCATGGACTGAATGGACTAAATTGACAGTGTTTGCGTACATCCAACTTTTTCATTTCCAGAAATAGGAAAATTCAGTTTTCCGTTACACGGCCCCTTTTAATGCACATGGACAGTGTGATGATTACATGATTGGCTTTTTTTTTTTTCCAATTGCTACACTCTCCTATCACTCAAACTGGTGCTTGGGTTTGAAGGGATGATTTGGTCAGTAATGCTAATGTTACTAATAATGAATGAAAACAAATGGCAGCATGAAATGAAGCTATTTGGCAGTTACTGTCTTGCCTTCTTTGTCCGCAATATTAGCCTGTATGGCTATTAAGACTTCATCCCATCTAAAGCCTTTGTTAAATACAAGGCCAGAATGTCTTGTCTCTCATTCATACTGATTATTCTGGTCATACTTTTTAATTACTTCCCGCACCACGTGCCACAGACTTGATCTTAGGAAAGGGTGGGTGCCCTTCAAAAGCTCTGAAGATACACACCCCAAGTGAGAAATCGCATGGTCTGCAGCAAACATGGCTGCTTTGTAATGAAGAGTGACTGGAGTGGACTTTTTTATGGTGGTTTATAGAGGGACGATTTATAGCCAGTGCCTCTGGATTCCTCGTGAGCCGGTGTACTGCTCATACTAAACAGGTGGAGGGTCTGATGCAGATGGGGGAGATGCACCAGCAGCTCACAGCCAGCAGCTGTTCAGGCTTTTCCAACTGCCTTATTTTGTAAAAGGCCATTCAGTAATTTACTGCTCATGTGTCAGGACCTGAAGGATCAACTCGCACATGTTACAGTGAGAGTATGTTAGGGCCCCTTGTTCTACCTTCTACCCCTTGAAGTCCACTTTTGGTGTTTGTGGGATTTTACGTACAGAAAACTGTTTTGTGTTTACATAACCATTATCGACTTCCTTTTTATCCTTAACACTGAAATCAATGTTTTTTGCTTGGCTGGGCCTTTAAGACTGATCTGTGTAAGAGAATTTTGTTCTGAACGGCTGACTCCTTCATTGATGGATTGAGGGGCATTCAAGAAATGATTCAACATATATGGAGTAATGTCCTGAACAAGGTGAACACTAGGAAAAATATGGACACTCCATCCCTCCCTTTCCAAGGTGTTAATCCTTTAAAGCAGGGGTCACCAACCTGCTGTGCACATGTTATTTAGGATTTACACATCCAGGTAGTTTGAGGGTACATTCACACAGATCTGACAGATATGGGTGACTTAAGAGGCTGTTCACACCTGGGAGCTGGATTCTTCCTAGATAAACATGCAGGTGTGAATGTGATTAAGGTGTATTTCAAATAGATTGCTCAGCACATTTGAGGAGTTTTAACCCAGTTTTCTCCAAATGATAAGTTCCAAGTGCTATCACACCATACCACCAAGCTGAATTCCCTTGGAAGAGAACTCTTCACTGTTTGTTACATGAGCTTAGAGATGCTCATATTAATTAATATCATATTGAGTGATGCGGGAGAGCAAGGCCAGTTGTGCTCTCTTGAGAAATATAGAAAGTTCCATCTGGGTGACATATTTCACTCATGAGAAGCTGCAGCTTTGCTTGAAAGCAGGAAAATGAAAAAAAAAAAAAGTTTTCTCTGTTTCTCCTTTTCATGGGCATTAACGTTATTTTCTTTAAATTTCGATACTTTGTTGTAAGCCTATGTCATTGTTGTATTCAGCTTTTTGGTCCATCTATGGTATTTTTTCTGCAGTATTTGAAGTGGTTTTGCTCTGCGTGTGATGGTTTGAGGTCTCTGAGGGTACACCATGTGCGTCCTTAAATATTCTCAAAGTGAAGGTTACATTTTTCTGCTGCTTTCAAAAGGATCTTACAAAAGAGGACAGCCTTAAGGTGGCCTAACCATTGAGAAATGCAGCCTTCCTTGGTTTCATAATTAGCTACGGCACACATCTCGGATCACTTCAGTGTTAATGTAGGGGCTAACCTGCTATAGGCTGAAAGGGTGGTCCTCTGTAAATGGATTCATTGTTGTTACATCTGAACCATTTCTCATCTTAGTGGCTGGAATTATACACAAATTACACACAAGTCTTCTCTCCACACCCTTAAATAACTATGGACTGGGGGGAAAATTGTACATTCTGAATTACATGGTACATCAAACTCTTATTTCAAAAAAGCCAGGCCCTCCATTTTCCCAGGGCCATTTTGCAGTGGTGCTTTCCTAGAATGAGACTACATTGATTTGTGGTAGCTGAGTTTACCTCAAAGCTCAGGTTTGGCAGAGTGCTTTACTTTTATAAAATGTTTAAGTGCCTGCAAAATAAGTAGTCTCTCAATCTGCCCTACATCTAGAGAGGTTAATCCTAGCATTCCTGTGTTTCTAACTGACGGATGTCTTCCTATGGTTTACATTATGATATTTACTTTGTTTCCTGAGTAGAGGCATTTCCTGTTAATTTATTCTGACCAAAGTTGGCTCAAGGGGTCAAAATGGCCAGTGGTCGAAACCTTCGGGAACTTAATGAAAACAATTAAATATAATCTCCTCAAAGTTGTTTAAAAAACAATATTGGTTCTGGCATTGTGGACGAAGCCTATGTGGTGCAGAGTTTGGCGTTTCAGTGTAGAGGAAGTTCAGAGTCTGAATCACTGGTCACCCCACCCTTGCATGGTTCTCAATGATGATCATTCAAATGAAGTAGAAGTTTCTGTGGTGATTAAGGGCTTCTGGGTGTCAGACTAATCAGTATTTAGTGAGATTGCCCATCACATTGGCTCTGTTATTATGTCTCATTTTTGTTTATGAGCCTCTGAGAATGACTCTCAGGTGTGGAGGACGATCATCAATAAACCCTACACAGGATATATTATTTCTGGAGCTGTAGACCGGGGAAATTATACACAAAAGTCTTCTCTCCAGACCCTTAAATCACTAAAGGACATTTCAGTGTTGGTGAAGGACCATAAGTCAGACCTTTTCCTTCTTCCGTCTTGCTCTTTCTGTATGAGGAAGTCATAGCAGTTCAGTTGGTAGTTTGAACCATTAGTGTTATTCTCAGGTTTGAGATTTTTTTTTTAATTCTGCTGCCAGCCAAAAGTGACTATGTGGAAGTGTGTTGATATATTAGTATATATAATATACACAAGCTGATAAGCCACAATATCAGGTACATCTATTTGTATCTACATTTGTTGTTCATTTTGTCAGATCCTGTTGGTCCTGCTGGGCTGAGAAGAGTTCAGCAACCAAAATATCCAGCCAAAAGTGTCCTGTGGCCAGAAACTGACCAGCGATGACAGACTAGAGGCTGAGCAACACAAATTGTGCTGTGTCAGAATGATTGATTATAAATAACCTCATACCTGCAAGGAGGACCCACAGGTTAGATTTGTCTAATAGAGTGGACAGTAAGTGGACTCAGTTTTAACAACTCAAGCAGTGTGTGATCCACTCTGTGCAGTACACACACACACACACACACACACACACACACACACACACACACACACACATGCCACTACCATTTCAGTATCACTGCTGTGCTAAACATCCACCACCCAAATAATACCTGCTCACTGGTGGTTCTATGAGGGTTCAGAACATTGATGAATGGGTTCATACTTTATTTTATCAGTGGAGTTAAATATGTACAGTGTTGTGCAAAAGTCTTAACCCATTTCCTCATATTTTGCTTCCAAAGAGCCAGACTTTCTTGTATTTTAATGTAGTCTTTAGGAACAGTTCTCCAGGCTTCCTGAAGGACTTTCAAAGACTCTCATTTTCAGTCCAGTCCCTGAACCTGACCAGTTTCAGAGGAATGTTTTTGTTTGTTAAGACATACCTGCATATGAATCATTCAAGAATAACAAACCTTTGTCTAGGCACCATGTATCTTTAGGCACGTTGCAGTCTGTCACAGTAAAACATTTGTTCTTATTTCTTATTTTAAATGTATTCTATATACTGAACATAATACAGTTTGACTGGCATAAAACAGTATTTTGTACCAACGTGGTGATTCAAAGCTAAATATAAAGAAATGATGGGTGGCTTAGGGTTGTATTCTTCTGGAAAGGTGATTTGAGCAAGGAAATTAATAAGGGATACCATGAGGAAAGAGTAACACCTTTTATTAGTCCATTTACTTTAGGAACCTGAAGAAACTTGGAGTCTCTTGCTGTCTTGTGTATTGTGGCATGAAATGTTTTGTAATGGTTTTATTTTCTGCTTGTTTCTTTTATGAGCTGTTCGCCTTCTCTAAAACACAAACTGTGTGAAGCTGAACATAAAAAGGCAAATTTAAGGACAGAAGGGAGAATTGAGGCAGTTTCACCCACCCCTTAGGAAAACTGGGTCATATTCAAGTCTTATGATTCTTATCAAGGTTTATCTGTACATTCCATCAATATGGTGCTTCATAAACAAAGGCTCAGTAACCCAGACTTGGCCTCAGATAAAGAGCGCTCATCCTTGGAGACTTAGAGCCGCTCTGCTGAAGATTACGACTGGGTATCTGAAGCCCTGAGCTTTGTGATATGATTTTGGGAAAAGGACAGCAAGGACACCTGCATATTTCCCAGGAATGTTTGTGAGCTTTAGGGGCTCAGCTTAAGTAAAACAAATATTGACTCTTTAAATGCAGTATTTCTCCAGCCCATTTTGTCCACTCCATATGTTGACATAAAGCCTTGTACTTTAACTCTACATACAGTAAATTGTCTGTATACAGAGTTATCATTTGGGCCTGTGTGCTTGTTTTTGTAGCTGTTTGACCTTTTATAAACCATAAACCTTGTTCTGTTTTCTCAGAGCTTCCAGAGAACTGGACAGACACCAGAGAGACACTTGTGGAGGGCATGACTTTTAACCTACGGCATTTAGGAATGACTCTTGTGGATCAGCCAAAGGGTGAAGATCTGTCAGCTGCTGCTGTTAAGAGGATTGTTGCAACGGTAAGCGAGGCTGCATAATGGCTAAAACCGTAATCACAGTTATTATCATAAATATAGCTGCATGCAGCGATCATAGGGATCCAAACAAAACACAGCCCACCAGATGAGCATTTGAAAGTACAGTTCACATTGCGTCACACATGCTTTTCTAATCACATTGTGGATATTACAGAACGACCAGCTGCATATTTCATTGCAATTAAAGCGTGATTAGGACTGTTTTAATTGGATTAAGGACAGTACAATGTTTAAAACATTGAATAAAAATTCCTACTTTCTAAGAATCTCATTTTCTGTCCAGTCCCTCTGCCTGACACAGTGACCTACATATGAATTATTCAAGAATAACAAAGCTGTCTAACTTAAGGCCTGAACCAGTGAAGAAACAGGTGCAGATGATTTGAGATGATCAGGCGCTGATCAGTATACTGGTAGTGCTGAATGCTGAGTAGTTGGAACTCCTTTATCTAGGCATTTTGCATCTTTCAACACATTGTAGCCTGTTAAAGTAAACCATTTATTCCCATTTCTTTAATTTAATCCGCTCAAGCTGACAAGCAGAATATTTTTTCACCCACAAGTTTGTTCAAAGTAAAAATATTAAGAAATAAGGGGTGGCTCAAGACTTTTGCAGAGTTCTGTGTTTCAGGATGTTCCATAAAGGCCCTAAAGATGATCTAGCACTGGCTTGTTAAAACATTACAAAAGTAAAGTGCAAGAAATAAGGAGAATCAGCTTCTGCTTTTATGTACCAAACAACCTGCCCTCCGATATTCATTCTCTTGGTATTTTTTTAAAAAGCAGCTCAAAACAAACTTTTACTATAGCTTTTAGTTAATATTTATTGTGTTATATATATGTAATTTTTGTATTTCTTCTTCTTTTTTCTTTTTTCTTTTTTTGGATTTGGATTGTTGTCGTGGCTGAGGGGTAGTGAGGCGAGGCGCAAGATGCAGGTTCCTTGATGGAATTTTAATGCAAAAAACACATACTCTACACAAAACCAAAGCAAAAAGGCACAAGGGCCTAACAGAAGTACACTAAACAGAAGACACATAAGGAACGGATACATGGGAAGGATATTGTGAGGGATAACCAGCCACTCAGACAAGAACTCAAAGAACTTAAATACACAACAGACAAAAACAGAAACCAATCACGTAACACAATCACTTCAACTAAAACAAAGGACAGCTGACAAACGTGACACCAGACACACACCCCAATTTCAAAATAAAAGTCTAACAAAAACTAAACAGCGGCCTCTTCCGGCCACTGGCCGAGACATTACAATTGTATTTGCAGTCAATGTAAAACAGTTTGAGCTGCATTCATGTATGACAGGTGCTACAGAATTAAGTTTATTATTGTTGTTATTATTATTATTATTATTATTATTAGAGCCAAATATCACTCTTCTGTCCATCATCCCACCTGCTCCATTGTGCTGAAGCTTTGTAATGGTTCCTAGGCTAAAGCCAGTGGAAAGAAGCTCCCAAAGGTGACCCTGAAGGTCACTCCTCAGGGAATCGTTCTTTACAACAGTGTCTCAAATCAGCTGATAGAGAGCGTCTCTATATACAGGTGAGTTTTTGTGTTTGTGTCACACATTTTATGTCCATATAGTCCTACCTTTTCTCTGAGTGTACAGCCTGGTGCTGAACTTACTAAGGTTTTCCTTAGAGCATGCTGTGGTATGTGGATAACTATTTGGTGATCGGTGTGGAATGAACCCACAATGGCCCCCACTGACCGATCTCCTAAATCTCACACATGCACACACGGGCACACGAGCTTAAAGGCATTATATTTTAAGTAAAAAATTGATGTATGTACAAAACGTATGAATTAAAATGTCAAAACCCACTGTTTACCTGCAAAACTGTGATGAAAACCAATGCATTTACACAAATCTGTAGTCAGTTAGGACTTGTTTAGTCAGTCAGGACATGATCAACACAAGTTTGCTTCTTTGCACTGGAACTATGAGGTTAATTTAGCTACCAGGTACATCACACTAATTATCATTTTTAAACTGCAGCCTGAATCTATAGACAATCAACTCAGGAAAAATCTTATATATATGTAAAAAAATGTATTTTGGTGTTTAGTTTATAGTGTCCTAATATACATTATTTTTAGAAGGACTTGTGAACAGTAGTCCGTCTGATGGCATTTAGAAGTTCTTAGCTTTAACCTGACTGTGACTTGTTTCCTCCAGAATATCGTATTGCACAGCAGACAAAATGCATGACAAAGTGTTTGCTTACATCGCCCAGAACCAACAAAATGAAACACTGGAGTGCCACGCCTTCCTCTGTGCCAAGAGGAAAGTGGTTAGTATCTCTTACTTTGTGTGTACGTGTTCGTGTGCGTGCGTATTTGTAAGTGTTTGTCTGTTCGTGTTTGTCTGTGCGTGTTTGTCTGTGCGTGTTTGTCTGTGCGTGTTTGTCTGTGCGTGTTTGTCTGTGCGTGTTTGTCTGTGTGTGTGTGTGTGTGTGTCTGTGTGTGTGTGTTTGTGTAAAAGAAGAGGATAAAGATGCAGGATTGCATGCTGTCTTAGTTACAAGATTGTAATAAAATGTCTGTTTGCAGAGTGTAGCTCTCTGTTCTCTCTCTCTTTTTTTAAATAAGACCCCAGGCCTGTCAGAGTAATGTTGTTCATCTGTTTGTTGGAGCTCAAGGGCGATGTGAATTAGGCGTGTTTTGCGTTGAGAAGCCAATAAAGTACCCGAACACAGGCTTTAGTACAATGAAAGAAATGTACACACATTCCCATTATCTCCATTTGGTGTTTATTTTTTCCCTTATATCTCCAGTGCAGTACAAGTAATGGAGGATTATAGCTCCCAATTACCATCATGCCTAAATCACCACACGCTTGCTTCCAACCACGCAGAGCCTCAGATCTCAAATAGACTTGCTTAGGTGTTGACATAATATTATCTACAAAAATGGACAGAAGTACAGACACAGTTCAGCCATCCGGAAGCTGCTGCCACTGCAGTTTATCTACAGTAACGTGATGTACTGTACTTTTTGTGTTGAGCAGCCACTGAAATGAACAAGGAGGTGAATGTTGGTACAGCTGGTGACATTGTGACCCAGTGAGATACGACTATCAGCCTGAGGAGGCTAAGATGTTAATGTTTCTATCCAGAATCTGCCTTTCCTTTGCTGAGCTGAGTGTTTTGACCAGAGTACATTGTTTACTTTGATCATTTTTATATTGTTTTATATCATTAATCTGAATGCATTAGTGTTTAGATTCTCTGCCCTTACCCGAACCCGAACCCGTCCCGAGCTGAAACAGTGGGGGAAAAAAATCAATGTTTCATAACTTGCACATTTTGTGTTTGATGTTTTTTCCGGTATGATGAATTCAGGAAAATTAACAGTAATTTTGCATTAAAGTATGCAAACATGTTCTTTGTAGAAAATGAGCCACCTTTATCAACAAAACATGTGATTTGACCAGGGGTTCCCAAGTTTTTTTGTTTGTCAGTCAGCTATCTTCTGTTTCAACCATAATTCATTGTTATTAGTGTTGTTGTTGTTGTTCTAAACTTATAAGAGTGGCATAAAATGCCAATTAAATCACATTTTAACTTTCACAATTGTGACATCTTCATAATGGACGTAAGAGATAAGTAAGTAAACATGAGCCCTAATAGTGTTTCTATTGAACTGTTTTGACTGAACTTCCCTCTCTTGCTCTCTCAGGCCCAGGCTGTAACCCTGACTGTGGCTCAAGCCTTTAAAGTGGCCTTCGAGTGCTGGCAGCATGCCAAAGAAGGTACGTCGTCCACTGACCACATCTGGAGTGTTTGACCGGCTGAGAGGATCATAGGATGTAGTGGGGTATCATTTATCAGCCTGATTAGACAGTGCAGAAACCCTGACCCCAGTTCTGGGGGAGCCTTTGAAGTAAAGGCCACTGACGCTGTTGACCATGACTCTTATTTTCTTTTTATAGTGTGATGGGATCTCCTGCACTGCAGAGACTTTTCTAAAGACTTAAGATCTAAAGTGGTTAGCAGTATCTTGTCCTTGGTCATCTGTGTTCTGTACTTTTCTGTGTGATATTCTGTCATTCTTCTGAAGTTATTATATAGGTATTGTTTATTTATATATTTTTTCAGAGAAAGAGCCGCAAGTAAAGTCAGATCCAGCTTCAGAGACGAGTAATGACATACAGTTTGACACATCAGACGGCATGAACAGCCTGAAAGGAATGGGTACTGAACACACTGTCAAACACACATTTTCGTGAAAGTAATTTTCACATCACATCATTTAAATTACTTGTTTAATCAGACTCAGATTTAATTAAAACATTGAGCCACCATTAGTCACTGAGCTCCCCAAAAAAGCAAGATTTACCAAGATAACCAGGATTTTTGTCAAGACACATTTTCTACATATTGTTGGAAGTGACCAGATGCAGAAAGAGAAACAAGCTGCTTTAAGCATTTATTAGTTCGTAAAGTTTAGTTTACACTACCAATAGTGGTAGATTTTGAGGAATTGCACTAAGTAGAACTCTTAAGACTGCATATTTCTGAGGAAATAGTCTCTGAGTGGTAATTTAAAGGAATTTCTGTGATCCGTCCAGAATCCTGAAGCTGTTAAAGTCAGAGACACAGCAGAACAGTTATGTAATGAATTTGTGTACAAAAGTAATGGAATGTCCTTTTTAAATCTGTTTGTCGTTTGCTGGCTTCTAGATGCAGCAACAGCAAACCTGTTGGATATTGATGATGGCCCCACAGTCATTGTAGAAAATATTGACAACCCGAAAAGCCATGTGGATAACCAGCATGAATCTGACAACAACAACACTATCTGGGTAAGGTCCAAACTCAGGCATTGTGTGCTTCAGGTGTTACATGTGAGGTCAGTAAATACACAACACAGAAAGTTGTGGAACAGATTACAATCCCAAAAGGAATTCAAAAGAAAAACCCCCATCACGTCACATAGATAGGCCTAGGTAACAAAGCAAAGGTTTCCCTTAAAAACCCAGTCAAAAAAGATAAATAAATAGAACACAATAACCAGAACACAGGCTAAAATGAACAATGCAACATCTTACTGTCCGTCTAGCCTCGTGGTAGGTGTGCGCCCATGTGAATGTCCCAAATGTCCACGCGATCACTCCAGTGGCCGTCAGTGAGAAAAAGTCCCTCGAGCAACCCAGTGTGAATCAACAGCGCGTCCAAGTCCATGCACCGATGAAGAGCCGAGCGCATCTGAGGCGTGTGCTACCGTAACGTCTCTGCACACCACTTCTCCATGAGGAGTTCACATGGAGTCCCACTTAACAGTGAGCCAATCAGCGTTGGACCGGCATCTCCACACGATGCCACACCTGTGAACTTTTGCTGAACTCTTGGCTCGAAATCTTTAACTCCCTTCACATTCAAAGGCAAAACCAGGAGGGGAGGACAACATGACCACAAATACACAACACACACACAAAACAATGCATACAACCACAATCACAAACTCAATGTCTCAATTTTTAAGAAAAGGTTTCAAGCAAAACAAATATATATATTTTGTCCATCACACAGGGGAATCTTAATGTATTTCAGCCTCAAGATAAAGAACTGTAATAATACAGAAGTTTCTATAGGAGTCTCAGTGCAATCTTAAAATAAACAGGGTTTCCTAAAGTTGGGGATCCATGGCCTTGCACAATTCTAGGTATTTTCTACCTCCAAAACATCTGAAGACCTCATGAAGAGCTTGATGATTGGCAGATGAGCTGAATCAGATGTGTTCAGGCAAGGAATAGTTGGAACTCTGTGAGGCAGTGGGTTCTCCTGGCCTGGGATTGAAAACCCCTGACCTGAAGAACCTTTCATTGAAAGGTTATTTAAAGACTCATGTGAAGGAGATGTGAGATAAGGACATTCTTAAAGTTTATGCAAGGTTTGATGCAAAGGTTCTGTACTAGTTTTTGGTAATATTTTATTAAAGGGCAGCATTCATAAAAGACACCTTTGTAAGTCTTTAATGACAAATGGCATAAAGGAACATTTATATTTTTAAAGATTAATTCCTACAAGCATCACTTGTCATCACGTCCTTGAAAGTTACAACCCAAATAGTCCTTTATAAATGTCTGTATAGGTTAATGTCAGTTGTCAGAAAAGTCTCATGCAGATGTCATGTAGCCTTATTAACGCTACCCTACACTAAAGTGTTATCGAACACTTTATTTTTTTTGGAACCATACATTCGTGCAGAGAGCCAATTAGGAACCCATTCAAGAGCAAATTCTGTTATGCATGTTGTGAATTTGTTAGTGTGCTTCATGTTTTCGTTTAGTACAATGTAAGCTCTGATATATTAAAAAAAAAGGTTATAAAAAATGTCAGCTGATTTGTCTGTAAAAAGAATGATGGTATTGGCCATAAAAAAATTAATGATTTAAGCATGCCTGTAAGGTAATATTACAGATTACTTTAAAACTGAACTGTATGCATATTGGACAGAGATGAAAATAGTACAGAAGTATTATACAACCCTGTGTGTGTGTGTGTGTGTGTGTGTGTGTGTGTGTGTGTGTGTGTGTGTGTGTGTGTGTGTGTGTGTGTGTG
>JBBJLS010016492.1:0-15459 GCA_037577275.1 Bryconaethiops microstoma
CATTTTTGTGACACTTAAATAGAATTTCCATAATAATTTGGAACAGGGTGTATATACACATACATATACACACACACACACACACACACACACACACACACACACACACACACATACATACATGTACCCATACATCCATCTATCCATCCATCCATCCATACATATATCTATGAGATGTGCACCTCTAAGGTAGTGGTTTGCTTTTTCGTCTTTGTTTTCTCTTTTATATTTGTGATGTGCTAACCTACTAAATATTGCATTTGCAAAACCATGTTAAATTATTTAAAATTGCTTGATGGGCAGTGAATATAAAGCATGTCCTGGTGTAATTCTGCCCCCTAGTGAGGAGAAAAGGCCCAGAACTGCATTGTGTTGTTTTTAGATTAAGCCTTCAGCACTCCAGCCTTATCTTCGGCCTCCTGTTTACCTTACACTCTTCTACAAATAAAGTCTAAAATTCTGTAACTGTGGACTGTGAAACGCTGTGCTGCTCAGATTTCACTGAAGCAGAACAACAACATTATTAAATAAACATTTTCTTTTATTACTAAGCTTACTTATACTTACAAACCCAATTTACATATTTTAATAAAAAGAAATAAGTAAAGGTGAAATTATATTATCAAATGTGTGTGGTTTGTATATTCTCCTACCTCTCATCATCATGTTTGTTGTTGTTATTGATTAACCTCAGCTGAAGTCAGCTATTCTGTTACTGACATTTTATACTAAAATCATTTTGGTAATTTATAAGCTTCAAACAGATTTTCTGGTTAAACAAATGTGAAACATTTTTGTAATTAAGCAAGCATATGGCCAGTTAACATGCATAATCTGACAATGTTCAAGCCCATAGTTTATTATAGGCAGAATCAGTGTGCCAGCTATTAAACAGCCATGGCATATATTCCCTACGCATTGTGGCAACTTCTTTTTCAACATTTGGGCAATGTAACTGTGCCTACAGAGAAAATACAAATAAGATGGAAACATCTGAAGTCGTGTAAAATATCTAAACACCAACATGCGTGTCACTATCAATAGTAATACTGTGGAAGAAAACACAAACGATCTCTCTTTAGTCAAAAGCCTGCCTGTTAGAACACGTTTCTTCTTTCTAAATTACAGAGATTAATCTCCAGCGGCTGGGAAGATTTCAGTTTCTCTTTCTGTTTACTTGTTTCCATCACCCTGGCATTACTAGCCGACCCACCCTGCTGGTTTGAAGGCCACGGCGCTTCAAGAAATTTTCTCCAATAACAGGAATAATTTTTGCTCAGTTCTTCCACATTTTCTGCAAAGAAAGACTCTTATAATAACCAAAACCCACAAAACAGAATTAGCAAAGTGGCCTCTTACAGCCATGCTTGAACACAGTGTCAACAGTGTGAAATTCTTCCTCTGCATTTAACCCATTCACCAAGTGAAGCAGGGGGCTGCCACCAACGAGGAGCGCCGGGGAGCAGTGTGTGGGGACGGTATCTTGCTCACAGGAACCTCAGTGGTGCCACTGGCAGTCCTGAGATTCAAACCCACAACCTTGTGATCGCAGGGACAACACACCAACCACCAGGCCGCCAGCTTCCTTAGTAATTAGGTGCATTATTACTGAAATCAAAGCCCACAAAAACAGACGTGTTAAACTCACCTGAGTAAAAGCATTAGCTTCACAGCGGGTGCATGTCCAGCCTTTTAAATCTGCACCTCGAGGCACCCCGTAGCAACCTGAAGAGAGTAATACATTTACAAATGTGTTAACATGATGTCTTTTGTTACATCTGCAGGTTTAATGTTACTTAATAAATTACAATCTTAATCACAATCAAACCAGTTTTTATTCAGTAACTACCACAATAATTCAATGAATTATTCATTAACTAGTATAACTGCAGTTTTAAGAGTGAGGAATAACATACAGACCTGTTATTAAGGGGTTAACTGGCAACTTCTAGATGTTATTTATTTAAATTAAAAGGTTAAAACCATAGACGTTTTCACCGTCGTTAGAACCCAAGGAAGCACGTCTGTTAGAGATTAACCGACAAACTGACACAGTTTAAGAAATGTCTGTGATGATTTAGGGAAAGAGTTTTGGCCTTATATTTTCTCAATACATTCATGGTGGAGATGTTCATGCAGGGTGCTGAGAGGCAAAATGGCTCAGTTTGAAAAGTATTTTATAATCATAAACATGACACTGTAGGCTCAGAAGCTGGTTTGGGTCATGTTTGTTCACTGATGGTTTCTTATGTTACTGAAACGCTGTAGATTTGTGCTGTGAAACCCCTGGTTCTATTCTCCACCACTGTAGCTAACCAAGACCATTGCAGTGAACTACCCAAGCTTATCCCTTAAATACCTCTCAAATTACACTCTGCACTTTCAATAGCACCTAGATTTTACCTTCAGTTTACTGCCACTACAGACACACTTGTGTCTCTCAACTTAAGCTATAAGTTATATGTTATAATTAACACTCAATGTGGTTCTATGCTAAATGTCTCCTGTGCAATAATAATATATTATACATTCCAGAATGTTGACATCCCTTTCTTACTTTACTCTTGTGTAATATTGTAAGTATGGTGCAATATTATAATAATTTATCTGGAAGGTTTACATCCCATTCTCACTTTACTGTTGCAGTATTGTCAACTTACTGTATCGTCTCAGATTTGCATCCCATTTTCACTGTTATACTGCTATATTGTATTGTTTCTGTAATCCCTTGCACTTTGTTCAGAGCTGTAACTGGCTACTGTGCAATAATTATGGTCCAACACTGGCAACTCGGGAAGGTTTACATCCCGTTCACACTACACTGTTACATTACTGTACATTGTTGTGTCTAATCTATTGTTTGTGCTTATTGTTTGTTGTTCTGTGGTCTGTGGAGAAACGTCCCGTCACACCATGTACATGTTCACAGCTGCTGATGACAACGTAACCTTGAACCGTAGTTGGTAAGATTCTCTACAGTGATCTACTTCACATCAAACCCACTGTGAATGGCTTTGTTCACATCACGACCATTAAAATATGTAGACACTCTGAAAACGAGTGGAATTGGCCTTTAAGTGGGTGGATTAGTTCTGGCACTCACTGGTGTGAACACGCACGCTGCACATGGAGCAGCTGACCAGTTGGCTGGTGCCGTCCGGTTCCAGATAAGGAGTGGACAGCTGTCCTTCTGAGCTGCCAGTGAAGCACATCTCTGGTATTAATGGCTTTGTCTTCAGCTTTTGCTCACAGTTCACGCTGCCCTGCGTCAAAGCGATCACTTCACTCTGCAAGAAGAAACATCATCAGCATCATTCATCTAATACTAGCTGCAATAATGAGTTGACATATTAGAAACTCAGTGATGCAATGCCTGATTCAGAAATGTCCAAATAACAGTTATTCTATAGACATTTAGAACCGTTGTGCACAGCAGTCCCAAGTCAAAAATGCTTTGTCAAACTTGGAACAGCCTGCAAAAATGAGAGAACAAAGGACGCTCTATGAGTATTTGCTAATTAGGGCTTACTTTACATATATACCTTGGACCCCAGAATTGCTGCTTAGAGCAAAATTCACTCTATATCAGTGATTCTCAAAGTGTGGGGCACAGAGTCATGACAGGTGGGGTGCAAGAGACCTGGGGGAAAGTCATACAGAACTAAAGTTTAACATGGGAGTCATTTTCATGGCGAAACAAAAAATTCACATCGCTTACGTTAGCAACCTGTTCATGTACTGCTGTCAGAGCCTTTGAGGGTAAAAATGGACAGATATTTAACAGGTACTAAAAGATAAACAGGTGATGCTTCTGAGAGAAACGAGGCAAGTGCCGACAACCGGCAAAAAAACAAGACAAAATTAAATACCCCAAAGCTCTAGGTTTCATGGTAATGTGGTAGGAGATGAGGAGATATCTGTCTGTATTTTATGTTTGAAAAACTGCCAGCTGACTGTATGAGACCCAACAAACTAATGAAGCAATTTACTGACAAATGTCAAAGTTTCTGAAAGTGAAAGTTGTTTTTTTGCACTACAAAAGTTACTGAAGACATTATTGATAATGAATTTGATGTTATCTAAAAAAGTAAAGTTACAGCTAAAGTCTTCTGTCATTGTTTTGTTGAAGGGGGGGCGGAGGGGGGCGTGAAATTATTTCTTCCTGCCAAGTGGGGAATGATAGAAAAAGTTTGAGAACCATTGCTCTATATGAAGATTAGCAAAGGACCCATAATGACGTTTCTATTCTATTCGGTGGATTCAGGTGAGTTCACACCAGCCTGCCTGGTATACCTGATTATATGCATGGAAGAGGCTGCACACTGCACAGTACGGGGGGAGAAGACCTATGCGGCGGTTGTATTCCCTCTCAGCCTTGAAGCTACGGGACACGTCTTGCCAAAGAGGGGCCAGCAGCCGAGCCCAGGGGTCCGTCTCCTGGGAGCCCATCTCCACATCAGTCAGCTCTGCCAGTTCCGTTTGCTCCTGCAGCTCTACATAAACACACAGGTTTCTGTATTTTCATGGATTGATGGAATACTTATTTTGAACCGCTGCAGATGATCTGCACAAAAGATTCCAGTATTGTTGCTTTCCACCTGACTGCTGATGCAACATTTGTTTTTATTCCTTATGCATAAAAGTGTATAGTTTATCACTACTTACGTTATTACTTACATACTACTTATCTCTACTATGTGCAACAACATTTGTGTAACTGTCAAGGAAATTACTAATATGTTACTTATCTATAGTATTTTTACCCAGCATTTATGTATATAGCATAGAGTACTTCTGCAGTTTTTAATTGGATTTATTTTGACTTTATGGGTCGGTTTCCCAGACAGGGATTAAGGCCAGTTCTGGATTACGTAGCGCTGTGAATAGAGACTTTCCATTGAAAAGGAAAGGGTAGTCCAAGACTAGGCTTAATTCCGGTCTGTGAAACGGACCCTATATTTTATATCGTTCTTGTCTTTGTGTCTCTGTTTGTCTGTGCAGTTGTAACATGAGCAATTTCCTCCAGGATTAATAAAGTTTTCGGATTCTGATTTATTTATCTATGTGTATTCTGTATATATGTTTCACTGTATATATAACTGGGATGACAGTAAAGTTCACTTTGACTCTGGGAGGCAGACACACAGTGGCTCGACAGTGCAAGAGGGTATGGAGGTGAAAACCAACCTTCATCACTGGAGCTTTCTTTGAGCAGGGGGTGCAAAGAGGGGACTTTGCTGATAGGCTGCAGCTTCCTCTTCATGCTCTTGTTTTCATTCTCGGTTTCACCTTCCTGCTAGAAAAACAAAATAACACATAGGCTTTTCAAAATGGCTACTTCTTCACAGTTAAGCCTCAAGAGAAACAATAACTTAACTGAGAAAGCTATGCTGTTAAAAATACTTACACATACATTGATTCATGTCTATAGAGTGTCAAACAGTGTCAGACACCACATACTGGACATTACTTGACATCTTTTGAAGCAAGTGTACGGGTGTGAAGCCTCAGGCAACTCATTTGCATGCTGCTAATTAGCAATGCAAATAAGCTTCCATTACATGTTTGTAACATTAGCCGTAGAGCTCCAGTGCAAAACCTAAAGAGAAACTTCAGACACCAAACATGCCACTGCTGACCGTGCAATTTAGATTTTTATCAAGTTATGGATTTGAGCTGAACCTGGGTTTCTAACCTTGACTGTTTCTGATGCTGGTGTCTCGACTTTAGGCTCCAGATCTGGTTTGATGTCTGGTTCCAGGTCGAATTTTGGAATGCCTTTAACGCTCAGCATCACAGGCTTACAGATGGACGTCTTTGCTGCATAACTGTGGACCTGCAAAGCATCTGACGGACTTAAAGTCCTGTGGAAGAGTAAGCTGGCTACACCTGGTTTGGATGAGGTCCAGGGCAGGGCTGACAGGCAGTGCGAGGCTGCGGGCACCGTTGCTATGGAGAGGTGGTTTTTCCTGAGAGGCTGTGGACAGACTGAGAAGAGGTTTGAGGTTACAGATGTGTCATCGACTTTAACGCAGCTTGTGCTTTTCACACAGTCTCCAAGGACATCGCACTTATCTGGTATCTTCAAAAACACATGGCTATGTAAACACAATGGGCAAAGTGTTTTTAGACGTATTTGAATCATTGTGTTGGCCGAATCCACTTTTGATAGTTATCTGGTGTTTAAGTAATAGGGCCACAACTATGAGTAATGCAATATTACTCCACATGTATGACATGTATGTATATGTGTAGCAATTTAGGCCACCTGAATTCAACTTCTACAGAAATATTATTTATTTTTATAGGGTTATAAAAGTATTAAAGTAAATAAACCAGACATTTCAGGTTTAGTCCAACATCATCTAGATATTCTTTCAGAATGCAGCTAATACACCAAAATATTGGTTATTCTGATATGAACATAAACATATATGCACACACACACACACCCACAATACATATAATATATACATATATATATATAAATAAATATATTTATAAATAAATATACACATTATAAAAATATATATACACACACACACACACACACATTACACACACACACACACACACACACACACACACAGACAGTTTTGCATTATTTTGACAAACTATAATTATTTTTTGTTGCATGAACACCTTTAAAATCCTAATCAGAACACTCCTAGTATGCAGTAAATACACTGTGAATAGGCTCATTTGCATATTCAGATATTTAAATTCCACAGGACAATAGTGTGATGGCAGTTATATGGTCCAGTCTTGAATTACAAGACAATTAGCCACAGAGCATCACACGACATGCAAACTGTATTGTACTGCAAATAATACAGATTAAATGTGTCATTATATCATTGAAATTGTTCAAACAAATGCGGTCTTATGTTTTAGTAAAAATAAAGGTGGGTGAGGTGGGATTGCACTCTCTAAACACTGGCACAATGTCTTACTCATACCTACAACATAAAATAATATAGCAGTCAACGGAAAAAAAAGTTTTTGAAAATTCAATAAGATCTGTTGGAACACATTAATAGATGTACTTTCACTGTCTATCTTAGGTGTCTTAGCTGGCATTTTAACACACCTGGGTCTTAGGTCAGTGTTGTTAAATATAGGCCACTGTGTAAATTTAACCATTTCATGCATGCTGTCCAGACAAACAGACATTTTAGAGGTGATCCAGTTCTTTACAAGAGTGATTTTTAAAATAAAATGTCTATGAATGAAAGAGTTGTGCTGCAGAAAACGTATAAAGCCGTTTTAAGACACATCAACTTTGGCGGTACCTGAATCTGGCCCTGGTGAGAGACGGCCCTTCTTGCCGTAGTCGATCTCCTCGTCTGGGGGAAGGACGTCCTGTGGCACCTCTAAACAGACGCGGTGTCTCTTCGTTCCTATCCTCTGTTTGGCCACACTAATTCGAAACAACAAAATGGGCCGTTTTAACCTGGGTAACGTATACTGTAACTAAAGCAAATGGATGCAGCATTACTGACAAAATTTTAAATGAAAATTTGTTTTTCACCCTTTCTTCTGTCCTTCATGATGCTGGATCTGTGAGCTCGTCTCAAGGCGGCCGAAGTCTCCTCCCTTTCCACCCATGAACTCGGCTGCTTCAGGCGTGGGCTTGGAGTGGTCAATGGGCACACAGTCTTTCCCCGCCAGCCACAGTTCATAACGCTCAGGCTGGTACTTTCTCACAAACACGTCCATGGAGATCTTCACCATGTCTTTCCTGCATGAACACTGCAACCAGGCATTAAAAACAACAAATTCAATTGAAGAGCATTAGGTTTTGGTCTCTGAATTAGGCCTGTTGCTATTGATCCTACTAGTTATTAAATAACTCAACCAATTATTTGGACAATATGCGGAGTAACCAGTTTTTTAAAAAGACAACATAATAAAAACTGACTTAAAGAAACAGCCTTTTAGAACATGTCACAAATCTTTACTGGAAAAATAGACAAAGTCTTTAAAAGACATTAGAGAAAATTGATAAAACATTATGTTGCAAAAGTGTATATAAAATAAGTTTCTATCATGGTCTTTTCTTGCTTTAAGAAAAATATGAAGGAAAAATGTTAATACTTATAAAATGAGAAATAGCTCTACATTTGTATCATTGCCGTCATAAGAAAAGCCTGACAAAAATGATCTCACCAGAATGGCTTGCTTTCCATAGTCGATCCATCTCTGTGTGGCAAAGTTGGTCGATTCCGCACAGTTAAAGCCATGATTAAAGCCAGCATGGTAGCCGTAAGGAAACGTAATCATGAATTCTCCGGCCTCCTGAGTGATCTAAAACACAAACAGAACAATATAACAGAACGCTGAGGATCACAAAGTGTCCAAAGAAATAGAACTGGAAGCACAAATGTGACATGAACAGTTAAATATACAACATCATGAAATAGGGGTACACTGATATGGGAATTGTGGGCCAATACTGATATCTAGTATTTGACATATACGTATGTATGTGTGAAGAAAATTTTAGGATAAATCCACCTGAATTCACATTCTAGAGAAATAATATTTATTTTTATAGGGTTACAACAGCATTAAAATGAATAAACCAGACATTTCAGTGTTAGTCCAGGATCATCTAAACATTCTTTCAAAGTGCAGCAAATACACCAAAAGCAAACAATTCTGATATGAACATAAATATATATATGCACAATACACACACACAAACACACACCTTTTCATACATTTCACACACATACATACCTTTCCAAAAGGAATCCCATACTTCTTAAGAATGGAAGGAGATATGAGAGTCATCTTGTGTCTAAGAAAAGCTTCACAGTTTTGGGAACTTCCAGGAAAGAATCCTGCACAAGAAAGAGGCTCTATGTCAGACAGAGGACATTCTAATTGGGCAAATCATTTCAATATGAGAGAAAATCTTCCTCAGATATACCTTTAGCAAGACGCTCCAATCTCTTCCCATGCTCTGGAGGCACACAGTACCTGACAGATCATTAAAGAATTGGCATTAACATTTTAAAATATCAGAATCAGAAAACTTTATTGATCCCAGAGGAAACTGTTTATGTGATGACTGCCACAACACATAAGGACACAGAGTCACAAGAACAATATAAAATAAAATAAGTCTAAATAAAATCTAAATAAAATTCAGTAGAAAGAAAACCAAATATGAATAGATTACGCTACATACAGAAATGCTTGGTATAATATCTATAACGCAGCTGAGTAAAAAAAGTATTGACGAATGGTAATTTGTTGTTGCACTTAGAAAATCAGTAGTAATTAAGTACTATTAAGTAATATTAAGTAATAAAAAGTAATATTGACCAATTAGTAATATTGTATATGAAGACCATTGCACTATATCCTTCTGAACACTGCTCTCTTCACGTTATTCATTTACAGAAGGACTGTAGTCTCGAAAATCTCAAACAAGGCCTTAGTACAGCACAGAGCGAAAGACTTACAATATAGAATAAAATCAAAATATATCAATCCAGCCCTTTAGACTGGAAACACGAGCTGCCCTTTATAATATGTAAATGATGATGAACAGACCAACAGAAATGCTCCAAACTATTTTTAACATTAAAATCTAGTTACAGGATCTTGTATTAAACATTAAGGATGTTTTTTGTCCATCTCCTGAATAGTTAAATTCGGAGACACAAGGTTTTGAACAGATGAACTGAGATTTACCAGGACTTTGGTTCTCCAAAGTGAAGGTAGTTGATGCTGTAGAGGTCCATGTCCTCAGTGTGCCAGGCGAACGTGGTCTTCCACATGCCGAAGTAAAGGTAGGGTGTGTTCACTCCCTCGATAGTGATGCCGCTGTCATGCTCCACCGTGTCCAGGACGGTGTTTAAACGGCCTATGTTCCATTCGTCAACATGCTGATGAGGAAATCACAAAAAAGTACATTTACCCTTGAGTATCTTTCCCGTTTATGCATTAACGTGACTCATGTCCTTTTCTTTGGCACAACCCAGCCAACATGATAAAAAGTTTCTTTTAAAAAAGTTTTTGGACACAACTAAGCCAAAAAAATGTAAAAAATCCTACATTTTCTCAGGCAAAAGGAACCGTGCCGTACCACGGAAAAAGTTTTTTCATGACAAATAAAGTGACCCAAACCCAAGCTGCATCCGAGCCGTCAGCGTCTGTGTCACTTTTTGATTGGTCGAAATCTTTTCATGACAACAGGCGGACATGGAAATAGGCCACTGTTTTATTTTTCTGTCTGCGCAAAAAACAACCAACCCCCCTCCCCCTCCCAAAAACATGAGATACAAAGGAATAACTAGGAATGTGATGAAATATCAGAACATCACTAACAAGTTATCTGGGTCGGGTTTTTTATAGCATGGCTAAAATATAAAAAAAAAACAACAATACAGGTGGTTCTGACAGAAAATTTTTACGTTGGTTCGACTCAATGGACATGGTTTTGGGAAGACCAGCCATAAACCGTGGGAGAGAACTCTGTGTCAGAAACACAGATAATGGGTTAAAGATACACAGGAAAATCAACTTCAGTACCACCACAGTACAGTTTAGGTACAGCATGGCAACTGTGTGCCTATAGTTAAAATATTTATTCATCAAATTCAGAAACTGCCCATTGGCTTTAATAATAAGTGAGCTCTGGATCAAAAGGATTTATGATGTTTATGATGAAGTACCAAAACCTATTTTTTCCTCAGCAGTGACTAATGGTCCAATATGGATAGAGCTGAAAGCGACAATTAGTTGAAAATTTGTAGAATGTTCCAAAAGAAAAATAACTAAGAGGTCACTCACCGGATCATAAAGTGTCCCATTAACATCGGCTCCGTAGATGGGAGGATTGAAAGTCACATTTTTCCAGTACTTTCTTTCCAGTTCTTCGAAGTCATCATATCGAGGACTGCAGAACCTACAGCAGTGAGAGGGCGTTAACAGTGAACACAGGCCAGAGTCAAAATCCCAGTACTGTCACAGGACACAGGACTTTACCTGTCCAAGACCTAAAGGTATACTGCAAAATTCACCAAAAATACGATATATTTTACTGTATTTTCCAATAATATATATATTATTGGAAAATACAGTTACATCTAGATTACAGCTGGCAATGGTGAACACTGCATGAGTGAAAACACCACAGATGTGCATTTTGTGACTTATTATAGAAGCAAAAAGGAATTTTGTTGGGTTTTCAGCTATTATTGAATGAAAGAGCTACCGGTTATTCACAGCGAGGACGTCACTTCTTTTTTTAAACAAGATTTTCATGGCATGTATGAATGTGTGTATCCATGCTAAACAGTAATCAAAATCACAAAGCCCAAAAAATTGCCAGTAAAAGTGTCTCGATACTAGGCTTCAAACTTGAAACCGATACTACGGATGGTGCTCGATACTATTATGGATACTACAGGAAAAAACAAAACAAAAACAGGAACTTTTTAATAAATAATTTAAAGTGTGCTCACGGGACTATCGCGCCGGTCCTCTGCGGAGGAGAGCCGAGCTACGGGGCAAAATGCCCCATTTTAGCGGTTCTGAACTTGGCAGTGCAATTAAAGGCGCATGGCTCTTTTTTCCCCTGCCCTCCGTAGTGAACAATGGGGGAAGGTTTTGGGTTAATAACTCCGGATTCCTGTGAGCTAGGGGGGATCGTTGGAAAGTTCTCATGGAAATCTACCGGCATGTCAAGTTTGGCGTGGCAGGGTGCTCGCCCCGCAGAGTGACGCGGCTCAAACAGTCTGTGCTCTCGGGGCCGACGTGCCGGTTCTGCGGGCAGGAGAGCTTCGCCACAGGCCACGTTCGATAAGTCTGGGGGAACTGAGGGTCCGTGTAAACTTTTGCGGTGCTAGTTTGTTCCCCGGCCGAGCTACAGGGCAAAAGGCTCCGTGACAGCCGGTTCAGGACTCATTTAAAGGTACATGCCACTTTTTTTTTTTCTCCGTAGAGAGCCAGGGGGAGAGCCTGGGGCCTACAAAGCCCCAAAGCTCCCCCCGGCTCTCTACAGAGGAAAAAAAGTGGCACGCACCTTTAAATGAGTCCCAACCCGGCTGTCATGTAAATATTGGGTCCTCCAGGTAGCCGGGGGAGGGGCTGCCCGCTGCAATACCTGCTGAAAATTGTTGTAGTCTGCCGGCGACTTACTTGAACCGGCAAATGCAAAACTGGCATTTAAGTATCGATACCAGTGCTAATTGAAATCGAACTCAATACTAAATTTTAGTATTGACAACATTACTAGATACTTTCTCAGGTTTTGAGTGTGAAAGAGACTAAAGACATCAGCACAAAATGACACCTTTTGTTCAAGGATGAGACTCACTTATCGCTGTTGGCTGTTTTGCGGAACTCCTTCACAGTCATGGCTTTTTTCTGGATGTTGTACTGCGTGAACAGACCGGACTGGCCGGTCACGACCTGCTGAATGGGTGCAGGGATTAACAGATCATCAATGTCATCGTATGTATTCCTGGGCTTCCACTCTTTCGGAGGAATGATCTGTGAATGAAATAAAAACACAGGTCATATGATTGATAACTTTAAAGCAGGGGTGTAAATCTCCAGCCTTGATTTGATTTTAATTACAATTAGGCACCCCTGAGCTAATAAAAGGTGTTATATATTTATTTATTTCTTTGGGAAGCTAGTCAATAACAAAATCTCAAATTTGACTATTTGACTAATATATTTTAAACTGCACTTTATACACAACTACGACTGGAGGAACATGAGGAAGAGTAGCAAAATAGAACAATAAAAACACACCAAGCTGTTTTGGATTTTTAGATTTAAAAATACTATGTTTAAATACAATTTAAACAACACCTTTCTTTCTGTTCTGTTACCCAAAAGGCCACTGGAAGTCGACATTGTACTGGCTGATATTGATATTTCTTCTTCAAAAACATAATCTTTAAAATTTAGCTGTTTTTAAGTGATTAGCATCAAGCCATATACATTAAGCACACAGTTGTCCTCAGTGCATCAGCGCAACAAACAACACAACACGACAGCAGCACTCAGACAGATCAACAATGAGGGTGAAAAACGGAGAATGAATTATAACTAAACCTGTATACATGCACACATATGTATATATATCTGAATACACAGATACTTTACCTAAAAACATTAAATACTATGGGGGCACTACACAGGGAGACTTTAACAATATATAAAACATAAAATTGTATAAAAGCACTGTATTATAAATAAAAAAACAAAATAAATTATACACACACACACACACACATATATACACACGTGTGTGCCATTATACAATTTTACAGTAATTAAAAAAACACATTAAAATTATATACACACAAAAGTGTTGCATACAATGTGACAATTTCAGAATAGAATCTGATTCACCACTTTCTGCTGATACTGGACCAGCACTGAGAGCAGATATCAGAACAAAGGTATCTCTAACTATGGTTAATTGTAATATTGATGCAGCTGAATCTTCACACTCCTACAAGTAAGATGGATAATGAATTCTACTGACCTTGGCCAGACCAGCTTTGTGTGCACCTTGAGATTCTATGTAGGCCATGTATCTGCTGAAGTCCTTAAACTCCTCCATGGTGGGGCGGAACGTCATGATCCCCCTGCAGCCGGAACTCTGTATGTCGGACGCCATCCTGGCAGACCGTTCCTACTGAAACAAAAATACTTAGATCACTTAAACTCGTAAAAAATCATGTAAAATAATGGTCACACACACCATCATCATTCATTAAAGCAGAAATAAAAATCATGCTCAACAGATATTTTTCTTGTTTAGTGTTGCTATCATATTTTCCACCTGTTTGTATGTTGTTGTAATTACTATGTCATTTGTTTTGTCCACTTATAACATTTGTGTGGTTTTAATATACTCACTACAACGTGGGGAGGGGGCTACCTCCATGGTTTAAACTATGTACACACTAATTGTAGTTATTTATTTAATTAACCAGCAAGTCTCATTGAGATTAAAATCACTTTTACATGAGGGCCCTGGTCAAAACAACAGCCACACAAACTCATCACATATTGAATACAGCGTATACAATACAGTATACAAATACAAACACAAATCCACAACCGGACTATTTATAAGCACTCTGACCTCTTAACAACTACAAGCCTCTTTCGTCATATTATAACTACTAAGACAAAGTAAATTTTTTAAGGTGGGCTGTAAGTTTACCATATATATATATATATATATATATACACACATATACATATATACACACACACATTGAATATATATATATATACATAGAACACACATGCTATACATACATATACAAACACACGTGTGTGTTACAAATGAATCGTTCCTGTGTTTGTTTTCTTCTGTTTTGTGAATAAATATGATCTGACTGTGGATCTTCTTAAGGTTACAGTATAAACAACTCGGGCCCCGTCCATGCCCACATCCCCGCCCCTTTATGCAAATCCTCTGACTCTCATTGGCTAAACTCCGTGTCTCTTTAAAAGTAGCACGGCTAGGCTAACTAGCTCGGCCTTGTTTCGACGGACAACTCGTAAATGATCACACATAGATGAGTCCGAGTTACATAAATTACAAGTACAAACAACACACAACTAATAGCCGGCACAAAAACGGAGCGAGAAACTAGAGTTATTAGTTCTGCCCGCGTGGTTTAAACTCAGTGCTAACCCTGGTTAGCTTCATTAGCCTTTTAGCCAACATCAGCGGGCTCCGATTCCCAAAACAGCCCAAACCTCGCGTTTTCGGGCGGAGTGGAGTAGAGGAGGCAGGGTGGGGACAGAAGAGAGAGGTCTTACCGGTTAATAAAGAGAGAGCCGCGGCTTTTCTCACCGTGTCCGCGGAGATTAATCTCATAGACCTCGGACCACAACCTCCATCAGCACGCATGCGCACTCAGCACGGCCCGGCCAACCGACACACAGCCCCGCGCATGCGCACATACGGGACACGGAGACTACGACTATTATTATTATTAATATTATTATCGTTATCATTGTCATTACTATTGTTGTTAGTATTATTAATAATATTAGTATTAGTGTTGCTGTAATTATTGTTATTATTATTGTTGTTGTAGTATTATTAGTAGCATTAGTACTACTTTTAGTACGCGTATTATTGTTACAATACTAATTATTATTAGTGTTTTAGTATTATTGTTGTTATGAATATTATTATAGTCATAATTATGATGTTGTGTGGTAGTGACCTAGTGGGTGAACCGCTTGCCTGTAAAACCTGATGACCACAAAGTCACAGGCTCAGCACCCCCCCACACTTTCTACCTTTGTGTACTTGAGGAAGGCACTTAACCCTCAGTGTCTCTAGGGGGCGCTGTCCCTGTAACTAATGGTTGTAAGTCAGAGCATCAACCAAATGACCCTTCTACCCCTTTTTGCTGTTGTTTAGTATTATTACTATTATTAGTAGCAGTATTGTTG